>OOFE01050934.1:29160-41534 GCA_900323365.1 Monocentris japonica | reverse complement strand
TCTCTCTCTCTCTCTCTCTCTCTCTCTCTCTGTCTCTTTCTGCCCCACCCCTCACCCCCACACCACCATCACAGACACAGCAGAGCTCATCAGTTCCCATCAAAGTCTTGTGCGGTCAGAGGGCACATGTTTCCTTTCTCTTCTCACTGTTTAGCAATTGACCACAACGTATTTCTCGCACATAAACCCTCCCCTCCCCTCATTTATCCATCATCCCTTTTTCTTCTCCCATCTACTCATTGATGGCATAGCGCTCCGAGTATCTGGCTAATGTTTAGAAGGAAGCTGTTTAGTTAAATAGCCACACTCTGGGTGAAGCCATTCCTCTCTGGGAGAAGCCATCCATTACTAACATAGTAAAGGGGCTTGGGAGACAGACAGAGGGGGAGCAGCAGACAACACCCCATTAGCCTTGTCACCGAGGGATATTGACGAGAGGCAGTTTCATAACACGCCATCACAAAATGTTTCAACGGAACTCAGAGGGAAAATGCAAGAAGAATGGCTAGTCTGAGGCAGGGAGGTGAGCAGGTATGCGATGAGATGGACAAAGGTTAAAGAGAAATAAACACTGTGACCCTTCATAGAACCTCTAGGCTGTAGACTGCCAGAGCTGGTAGCCCTCTAGGAGAGGGATTTTGAAGGAAAGGGGTTGGCGAGTGTGTGAAAGGCACCCACCTGAAATAAAGCAGCTTTTCTCTGCTCAGAGGTTTCCTGCTGGATGATGGACAGGTCCAGTTTTGTGCCTCCTGTGTAAATAATCCAACTTTTGCTTGGCCTCTCTGCCAAACAGGACTGAGACGCGTCATCGTTACATCATAGATTGGTTGTAATAGGTCAAATTATACTGAACTATCACAGCAACACCCTATTCCCTGAAACAGTGTTAATACATCCAGTGATATTAAAGTGACAAAATGTGTTCTGAGGATGCGGAGGGGATCAGAAACAAAACAGCTGTCAAGAGAAAATGAATGTTTGGACTGGAGCAGAGAGGATGAACATATGGATGATATAAATATATAAGCCAATGAGACAATAAAGAGCTATGTCAAACAAATGTATGCAAAGCGATACCTTGAGGACAGAAACAGAAGGAAATGTGACAGTGGAAAGGAATGGCACCCTAGAGCTCAAAATGAAAAGTGGCGACAGGTGGGGTATTGGAATTGGACACAGTGAGCAAGAAAACGAAACAACAAATTATGTAGTCAACATCAGGAGGATTCGCCCCTTCCTCACTGACGAGACGGCGCAGGTGCTCATCCAGGCTCTTGTCATCTCCCGCCTGGACTACTGCAACTCCCTCCTTGCTGGTGCCCCGGCATCTGCCATCAGACCTCTGGAGCTTGTTCAGAAAGCTGCAGCTCGTCTGGTGTTCAACCGCCCCAAGTTCTCCCACACTACTACCCTTCTCCGTTCTCTACACTGGCTCCCTGTAGCAGCTCGCATCCAGTTCAAGACCCTGGTGCTAGCCTATAGGGCAGTGAAAGGAACAGCTCCTTCTTACTTCCAGGCTATGTATGCAAAGCGATACCTTGAGGACAGAAACAGAAGGAAATGTGACAGTGGAAAGGAATGCCCCCCCCGCCCGACCACTTCGCTCTGCTGCCTCGAGGCGACCGGTTGCCCCATCGCTCAGAGGCCCCTGCGGCCGATCTACACGGTCACGACTCTTCTCTGTCCTGGCGCAACAGTGGTGGAATGAACTGCCCACTGATGTCAGGACAGCAGAATCTCTGCCCATCTTTCGCCGCAGGCTGAAAACCCACCTCTTCAAGAAACACTACCCTGACCCTTCCTCTTAGCACCTGCTTATTTGTTTCACTTACTTGTCTTAGCACTTGCTTATATGCTTCACTTATTTGTCTTAGCTCTCGTTTATTTGCTTCACTTATTTGTCTTATTTGTTTCAATAAAAAGTAGGTAGCTAACTTATTGCACTTTTACCTTAGCACTGGTTCTGCTCTTAGATGCTTGTTTAGGAAGGAAATGCACTACAATTTCTGGTGACTAGTAGTTCTTTTGCCTATGTTGAATGCACTTATTGTAAGTCGCTTTGGATAAAAACATCTGCTAAATGCCTGTAATGTAAAAATGTAATGTAATGTAGTCTAGTTACATTGTAGATCTTGTTTTCTGTAAATCTTGTTTTCTGTTCCTTACAGTCTAAGGTTAATGGCCATGTGCTTGACCTGCACTTGTTTTCCAGCCAACTCTTGGAATTCCAACAAAAGTCATCACATTTTTGTCTGTACTCAGTATCCTGTGTTTGGACACAGAGAGGGGAGAGAACCCGCTGAGATCTCTTTCACTAACAGATGGGAACTTGTAGGTCCATTAGGCTGAGAAGCACGCTTCAGCAGGTTCAGTCAAGAACACTGCAGAATCTATTGATTCTCCGGTGAAAAGAAAATTACAATCCAGACATCTAGTTTACAATTCTTAGGAGCTTCCTGGAAAACCCATCCTGTTTATGTGATAGCTCCTCCCTGAGAACTCAACAGTTTTTTACAGTCCCAAAGATATGCAGTTGGAGTGAGAAAAGATGATGGATGTGTAGCACATCCACCACCTGCCTGCCTGCAAAAACAAGACAGTATTGATCAGTCTCGTTTTGAAAGTCCATCCATTGAAACAGACTAAATGAAGGCATGAATCTTGCACTCTGTGGCATTTGAGTCAGGATACCACAGGTTGCTATTGGTGTTTCCTGTTTGATCCTCACACTCCTCTAGAACACCCCAATGGTATAGAAGAAACGACCATGCCCTGGCTCTCCCTGCTGTCCAGCCTGTAGGCCGGTAATGGTGTGTAATGGGGCAGAAACTGGGAATCTGTCTGGTAGCTAGAAGTAACAAGGAGGCTTGGTACAGATGCACTCACCACATAGCAATGCAGCTGCCTTGTAACACTGCTCCCTCTTTATATAGATACTCACAAATCTTTAACCAAAATCTTTAATGATAAAACCAAAAACTTCATCAACCTCAAATATGAAATACTTAGAGAATGCTGTGGAAAATCCATTAAGAGAATAGTGTATTGTATTTCTTTGATGAGACCCAAAGGATGTTTGCAGGAAGATTTACACTCAGTATCCACTAGGATACTGCATTAGGTACACTTCCTCGTTTATGCAAACAGCTCACTCCTCCAGAGAGTGAGTCACATATAAATGAAGCATAAGTATAAAGCATGCAGACAGGGTTGGGAGGTTCAGTTACTGTTCGACTAAATGTTAGAATTGGCAAGACTCATGATTTAAGTGACTCTGAACGTGGTATGATCATCGATGCTAGACTTGCCGGTTCCAGCATCTCAAAGGGGGCCAATGCTCCTAGGATTTTCACACACTATGCGCTGTGTGAACAGTGTGACGAACAAAAAACATCCAGTCAGCAGCAGGAACAGGGCAGAAACGCCTTGTGGATGAGAGAGATCAGATTAGAATGGCAATACTCATTCAAGCTAACTGACCACGGGCCACATGTATGCAAACAACAATGCAGTACAGTGATGTGCAGAAGCTCACCTCAGAACACACAACTCATCAAACCTTGAAGACCGGGTTTTGTTCCTGTCAGCTAAGAAGAAAAAGATGAGGCTACAGCAGGCATGTGATCACCAAAACTGGACAACTGAAGCGTGGAAAAAAAGTTGCCTGGTCCGATGAATCCCCGTTTCTGTTGCAATTTGCTGATGGCAGGGTCAGAATTTGGCATAAACAGCATGAATCCATGGATCCAACCTGCTGATCCAACGGTACAGGCTGCTGCTGGTGGTGTAATGGTGGGAATGTTTTCTTGGCACACATTAGACCCCTTAGTACCAATTCATCATTGTTTGAATGCCACAGTGTACCTAAACATTGTTACTGACCAGGTAACCGTCGTTACTCAGACCTCATGGCCACAGCGTACCCTTTTTCCAATGGATACGTCCTGCAGGATAATGCGCCATCATCTCAAAATGGTTCCAGGAACATGACTGGACTGAAAATCTGCAGGAACTGCTTGATGCTATCAAGTCAGCATGGACCAAGATCCCTGTGGCACATTTCCGGTACCTTGTTGAATTCATGCCTTGAAGAATAGAAAGACTAGCTAGGTGTACCTAATAAAGTGGATACTGATTGTGTATGGAGCGTCATGTACAGAATGAGAGGATGGAGAAATATATAGCAATATTTTGGTATATGTCATATTGCCCCTAAGTCTTCCTAAGTAAGATACACTGAATGCTATGCTGTGTGCTACGAGGTTGGCCTAAAACAGGATACATTTTGTCCGTTCATACTCACACAATAACCTTGAAAATAAGTTTTGGGTTGTAAGGCAAAACAGTGTACCAGAGTAAAATTCTGAAAACCTGAAAAAAGTCTTGGAGTGGCAAGGCAAGGACAGACTGGGTAGCAAACAGAGGGAGGACAGCAGCTTGTTTGAGAATCCTATCTGTTGTTGGAGCTCCTGCATTAGCTGCTGCTGTGAGAGAGATAATAGTTTTGTCCCTCCTCCAGGCTCCCTGTCTGCTTTTGGTAAAGCAGACTGGCCCATTTACGAGACAGGAGGAAAGGAGAGTTGGGAGTGGGGGGGTGCGTGAAGATTAGGGAAGGGGGGGGTTAAGAATCTGGCTTCAGGCACTGAGCAGTGTCATACTGCGATGATTCATGTGCTGGCAGTTGGGAGGCAGTATTTCATGCCTTGTTTTGTGGTGGTGGCAGTGGTGGTTGAATGAATGAGCCTGTGTATGTATATGTATGTGTGTGTTGCTCATGCGTTTGTGTGTGCGTGTGTGTGGTTGCCGAGTCAATGGCCTAGGTGTTGTATTGCTCTGTGCGGTTACTATAGGATGTGGCGATTATGAACCAGCATGTCCGTCTCATCATGTTCCACCTCTCCCCTCTCCTCCCCTGTCAGTCTTAGGTCCCTGTGGTTGCACTTGAGTAGATGAAACAATAAATTGGGCCAGGAGAAAAATTATGTACTGTGATTCACTGTGGGAAAAGTACACCAATATGACTTGCTGGAACAATGTTGGAACATCTAGACAGACAGACGGTTGTTGAAGAAGGGCTATGATAAACAGTGAAGCATTTGGGCAACTGTAATGGGCAACCGTGCCAAAGGAGTTGATTCAGTATAAATCGCAGAGAGACATTGCTGCCAGGAAATGTTTGAATAGATTTATGAAATTGTGTCTCTCTTTCTGGGTGTGTTGTCTCTCCACATTACGTGTAAAATCGCCTTGTGTGTCACCACCCAACGCACCAATCATCTCTAAGCGTTCTCTATATTGCAATTTAATAGCATAGAATCAATTTGTCATTCCAGCGCTCTTACCATGCAACTATTACTGATTGAGAGCAACTTATGCAAGTAATACTTAATGATAGTTTCCCTGATAGTTCCACTCATGTTCAGCAGCAATGACGCAAGTTTGCAATGTGCATGGGTGTGTGTAGTACTGTGGAGTGGCCAGCGTACAGCATACCTGTGGTGATTCTTTTTCGCTGTAAAGTACAGCGTGGTGCAGCCGCTCCAAAACAGAGAGATTAGAGCAGGCCGGGGTCCAAGCTGAGGCTAGCTCTCACTCTGGCACCGAACTACAGGTTTCTAGTATAGCATGTGGAAGTGCTTTTGGGTTGGGGGGATTCTAGTAGTAGCGGGGAATTGGAGGAACGGTGGCAGTAGTGGCCTCTGCACAAGGATAAAGGAGCTGGGACAGAACGCATTACTCTTCATTTTTGCCACATCCAGCATGTAAGCAACCATATGGTGAAAAAACAACAAGCCGCAGAATTATGATGAATGCAGTCAAAAGGGGAAAGCGGTCGCTAACATGTAACAAGCTGCATGCATACGATCCTTATATTTTGTTTCATTCGAGGGAGCAGCATTTTCACAACATACAATATTAGATTCAATTGCATCTTTGTGTGCTCATACCCCTCCCTACTGCTGTTACCAAATTAATCAAATTTCCTCTCAGCTCAGCCACTTTTCTTATTTATTATTTTCTTAGACACAAAACTGGATACAGTGCTGATTCCACTGCCACCCTTTGCAGTGACACAGCCAACACCCTTTTTCTATGACAGGCTTTCAGCAGTGCTCAGGGTTATCATCAAGTCCATCCACCACTCTCAAGGCTAATATCAATGTCTCAAGGGTGTGCAGATAACCATCATTTTCCTCCCTCTAAACCTCCCTGTTGGTCTCCAGAGTGGAGGCTCAGCTGTCTCTTAAAGCCTGTCTTTGCTTCACCCTACTGTTGTCACAACATTTTCATTACATTGCAGCTTAAGCCCTTAATGACCCTCTTCTAAGACTAAACATGAGGTCAAACAGGGTGTTCCCTGGACAAAAAGCAGGACAGGGGAGGAGGGATCTGGTTTATAGTCATCCCCTCTACGGCATACTGGGAATAGCTCTATGCCAACATCTTTCAAGCTCCACAGAAAATATATGAAAGTAAAGTATAATGGTATCTCAACTGGCCATAAATGAATTTCATTGTTGGATTTTTTGGAATGCAAGGATTCCCTCCCCCTGTTTCCCCAACCAGAAACTTGCATGGTCCCAGCCTACATGGCCTCAAAAGCTGTTCCCCTTTACTGTGTTGTAAAACAATAGATAAAATGAGCACTAAAAAAGGAAATGCTTGATGACTTTGGAGGCACTCCAGGTACCACTCACGGTAACGGCTGCTGGGCCTGAGGAGAGAGACCAGTTTCCCACCAGAAAAAAAGCAGCACCTTGACAGAAACGGTACACACAGCCAAACTATGCCCTCTTTACCACTCACAGTCAATGTGGAGACAAAGAAAAAGGAACAAAGGCCACAGTAACCTTGGTTAAGTAGCGAAAGTTATCACAAAACTCAAAAACTCCTTTATTTAGTGATAGCCATGTCAATAAGCCCAATGGCTACAAAATACCAAGAGCTATGTCTACCCTTATTAATCTACAGTGATAATTAGGACCATTGCTCTAAGATCCTTTGTTGCCTTTCATATCACAATAAATGAGATGGATAGGGTGACCTGGACACTAATCCTGGATCAGCATTCCCACAATCTACAACCCATAGACATCACTGCTCATGTTGCTCCTGCTGTCCTGTTGTCTGCGATGAGAAGGCATTTGGTTGCAGCTGTCTGACTCAGTCTCCAATACTGTCAATTTATTTCTTTGGTCTGGGCTATATGGCTGCTGGCTGTGCTGTCGCCAGCTCTGTGGTGCTGAGTTCAGCAGCGAGACTAGCTGGATAAGTGCAGACTTGGGTGTGATTTTGTATGTGTTTGTATGCTTGGTTTTCCACCAAAGCCCTAATGAAATGATTGATGGCTATGAAGGCCCAACGTAGGGCCAGGACTTGTATCACAGCCCACAGGCTTCTGAGTCTGATTAACTTGTTTACGCAGACAGAGAATGGAAATGGGTGTAGGCAGATGGAAAGACATAGCGTTAGGATGAAAGAGAAAGGAGGGAGAGATGGGCAGAAAATATCTATAATGATGCAAATCCCAGCCGTCATTCCTCCCCTTGGATAATGTAACTGAATGCATTTTGGAAAACAGTGATCAATGAAGAGTGCTGTTCACTATGGCTCTCATTCATAACAAACCCTTCCTCCCTCTCTAATGCCAGAGCCTGCATCATAACCCGCAAAATGGGCTCAATGCCAATCACATTTTTGAAATAGTGTAACTTCCTCTTCTGTTCCAGGGAGTAAATAGCCTCAATGGGTAATTTCATACAAATGTCTCTAAATTTGCAAACCAAAGTGTTAGACTTATGAAAATGAGACCAGCACCTGTGACAGGGCCATTCGTAGTGTTGCAGTGGCACAGGACACTAACCATGTGGTCACCCATTAAGGAAGACAAAGAGTAAGCGTCACTGTCTATTGTGCCACCATATCCCTCAATGTTACATTACATTACATGGACATTAGTGGGGCCGTTTTCTAACAACTTCAAAATTACATGTGGTGTTTTAACTGATGTTATTTATAGTGCCAGAGAATGTGATCTAAATAGAGATATTGCACCTCAATGAAGTTTCAAAAGAGCAGAGCTGCAATATTCCCTTTATTGTGTTCCAAATGTAACTCCTTGGAGATGTTTTATCTCACCGCCCTTGAGCATTTCCAAATGGAGATAAGAATGCTTCATTGGCATGAAGGAGATAAATACCTCAGGGCACCTGCTCCTGAGAAAAACCTCCCCAGTGTGGAGGTTTCTGCATATCATACCTGTTAACATAGCACTCCTCCCCTCTATCCACAACCACAATTAGCCCACTTATCAGTATAAAAGCTCTTCTTGGCCTGCTGGCCAAGGCAGCAGATGTTACATTGGCCTGTTCACGCAGACATGCTTGATCCAAGATGATTGGCCGTAATTATAGACTGTAAGCTGATAGCAGGGGAATAGGCGGCCTATTGAGATGTCAGTCCTGCCAGTGTCTATGTAAGCATTCATCCACCGTCGTGGGTGCAGCCTCAACAGCATAAGGGTTGATAGGCTAAAGGGCTGTAGCGGTGATTTTAATAGGAACACCTGGAGAACAGTGAACTGGATGAAACAGTAAAAGGCTTGTCAGTCTGTGAGAGGGCATTAGAGAGGGATGGAGTTCATAGCTGGTGTCAGTCAGGAAAGGGGTTTGTACATCTGAGATCTTTGCAGATTTCAGAGTTTCTCAGACACCATGTAGAAGAATATGAAATGAGCAGTTTGAACACACACACGCACACACACACAGACACACACATTTGTTGGTGTCTGACTTGTTTCAATTTAATTGCTTGTTTAACAGTCTATATTGTGATATTTTTACTCGAGTGCAGTGTTTCTCAAACTATGGGTTGGGCCAACTTCTGTCCCCACATGACAAGAGAAGTAATTTATCTTAATAAGCCTGGGTCCTAGCAGAAAAACTTTGAAAGTCCGCTCAAGGGGCCACCAACTACTAGTGATCAGTTCACTAAATGAATCACTGCCTTGTTGCGCTCTCCCTTTTCAATAAAAAAAAACAAAACAATGTGTGTGTGCACTGATGCACTCCTAGTAATTTGTCACAAATGAGTTCAGATACTTTTTGAGTGCTCAAGGGCCTGTGCACGTGTCAGAGGACAGAAGAGAGGAGAGAAAGAGACAAAAGGAGCAGTAAGAGAAGGAGAAGAGAGAAATGGAGGAGAGAAGAGAGGAAATCAGAGAGGGCTGCATGTTGGGAGGCACCTAATTGTCTACTGCAGCATGTAATGACAAGCTTACTTCACATCAATCTTTCATTATTAAGAACTATTTCTGTCCTGGTGCAGCAGGCACACAGCTTCATCCTCAGGACAGCGCTGAATGAGGAGAGAGACACTGGTTCGTCCACTGACTAACTAACGGGAAAAACAAGGTTAAGACAAAAGTGGATTACTGTAAACTGGTTTAGCTAAAATGAATGTCTGAGGTGTCTCCGCTGTAAGGTAGCCTGTATTTAGTTCACTTTCAAAGAAATGGGATAATCAGATTTTACTAACATCAAATCGGGAAGTGGAGCTCGTTAATGTTCCTCAAATCAAATGTCACGCTGGAGTGTGTCTGTATCGCAGTATTCATTTCATAACCCTCATATACCCAATACCAGCATGATTATTATTAATTATTAATTATTGCATGTCATCGTGGACTTAGTGTCTCAAACATGTTGTAGATCGACAGACAGACTATTACAGATTACAGATTAAAAGAATACTAATCAAACATCAAATAGTGAGGTCAGTGGCGATCATCCAACATGCTCAAAATGTTTCAGTGAGGTCAGCCTCATATATATATGTATAGCAATAATTGTTATAATAATGTACATACTATATATATATATTTGTTGAAACCTCTCTTTAATTTGTTACCAAAATATACTTTCTTATAATTGTTTTTTGAAACCATGCCTTTGTTCCATTAGACATCTTGCACCCACATTATCTAGTCAACTTCTGATGCGTTTCGACACTGTACCTGATAGTTTTGCCTTTGAGAACACTGCCCCCTATCTGTCAAAGCGATATAGCAACACAGCTAGTCCAATAGATGAAGCGTAAAGAACTCTGCTGATACTGAACAAATATGATAGATGAGAAAAGAGGAGGCGAGCTTAAGTGGAACTTTTGATTAGAAACCATTGCTTCAATTTGTATGTGTTGCATATTGCATTGCCCCATTCATCAGCTATTAGCTTGAATCAGTGGAACATTGAAACTGCCATGAATGGTTGAGAATGAGAGAGCTGGGCTTTGTGCCAAGGCAGGTCGGGTGTGGAGACGAGGAGAGGAAAAGATAGAGAGCAAGAGTGTGGGAGAGAGAGGGAGAGAGACGTCTGTGCAGATTTGACTCATCTCCATCCTCTTAATAACCCCGCTGGATAAATATGCTTTGAGTACAGATGATTACCTTTTTATCACTGTTCTCTATATTTATCCTCCCTCTGTACCAGTCTCTCTTCATCTCTGCTCCTCTTAGGCCCTGTCTCTCATCCTCTCACTGTATTCAGAAAAATAAGCCTCAATTTCAGTGTTGCTATTCACTTCTCAAAAGTCCTGCGGAGATTATCACTTCGACCTCTTCTTCATTCAAACTTCAACAGTTCCTCGATTCAATAAAGTGCAGTAGGTCGGGTGACACAACAGTTGGCTTGAAAGAGAAGCGGAAACTAGTGTCTACTATTATACTGAAGAGGTCTTGGTAGAATAATTCTCCAACAACAACACAGATGGTTGATGATGTAATGGGACATTATTCCACTTAAGTGACACAAGTTGGGGGTATCTGACACGCCTTTGCTTACAAGGATTGCTTCATGGCAGTGGTGTAGATATTTACCCATTACATCTCCCTTTGCCCTTTCGTGTAACCCTTGACATTCAGTAAATTTCATTTTGTTCTTTTGAAGCACATACTGCACTACTGTAAAGTGCTCTTTGGCTGAACAGTGCCGTGGTGGCCTGAGATCCCCATTGTGTGCGGGGATCGTTGGGCAGAGACTGTTTTCCCAGCTGTCTCAGGCATGCCAGGCATGAGAGAACGACGGAGGAGTGACGGATCCGTATCCCTGAGGATTAGCATACAGAAGACATCCTGGTGTTGAGCAGGAGTGGATTTAAAAGCACTTTGCTGATAATAACGCAACTCTGAAGTCTGGAGACTTGGGAGGAGGACTCGCGGGACGAGACCCTTTGGGAAGAAAGAGCAGAGAAAAAAGTATAGTACACAGATGGAGAAAAGAAAGAAAAGAAAGAGAAAAGAAAACAAAACCTCATCCCTACACTCTTTGAACTCTGAACCACCTGCTCTTTCTTAAAACAACTTGTCTGGCTTTTTATTATTTTGCTGCTCACCACTATAACATATGCTCACATGGAGCACTGTTTCATGTGTTGCTCTGAGGCATCTGTGGATGTTTTTTCCTGTGGTCATAATCTTCTTGTTGAAGCTCTGCTTTAAAAGATTTCAATGTTGATGTATGACATGTGAAATCATATATTCTGTGCACGTGAGATCCACTTGGACAATTACATGTTGTTATATTTGCAGTCTGTAGGCCTGTTCTTTGTCTTTGTGCTAGTGGCAGGTGCAGAGCAGAGTAAGTCTTTTGGTCTGCTTCTGGTGTTCATGATGAAACTAGAAAATAACTCAGACGTATGCAGACTTGCAGTTTATATGTGTTGTGTTCAAATGACACGTGTAATAGTTTGAATCTCCATCAAACATAGCATCGCTCAAAAAGAGCTGCATTACATTTTCAAAAAAGTGTCTTCAACTTCCTGTCCAAAGTTTAACCTTCTATTTTTATGTCCACCTCAGTTTCATTTTAATATTTCAAGTAACGGTTTCTCTAAATAACTAAGTAACTCTTTCTATATTTCACACAAAGTTTCTTTTCAAAGCGCTCTGTTGTGGGTGTCTAGACATCTCTATCAGCAATGATATGGAGCCTGTCAGTGAGAGATATGTTCATCCATTGCATTCATCCCAGTAGGCATCAAAAGGCTGCGGCAGTGGCCTCCGTCACGCCACAGGTGGAGGATATGCTGTGAAATGGCACCATTGTCATCTCTCCGTACCATCTGCCTCACTTTCCCCTACCCCCTCTGGTGCCACTTGTTGTCGTCACAGAGCAACCACAATGGGCTGTCACCTTGTAATGAACCCTGAGGGCGCAAAGCACTGATTTAAACTCCCATTACCGTCACAATGAAGAGGGAATGTAGGAATGATGGCCGAGGTACGCCATTTTGTTAGCTCCAAGCACAGATGGTGCTTTTTCACCTAGTAAATGTTACTGGGTAAATGTTGTTTGCTGATACTGTTGGACAATAAA
>OOFE01050934.1:0-28690 GCA_900323365.1 Monocentris japonica | reverse complement strand
TCGGTCACAGGGTTAAGGGCACCACAGTGGCAAGGCATGCTGGGATACATGGGCAGTGAGTCACTCTCTCACCGGTGCTCGCAACCCTTGAGAGTTGACGGTACTTGTTGCTAGGGTACGCTGGCAGCTGCTTGCGTGCTGCGTGGTAACCGACCTACAGGGCATTCGTTCTGGTCCAATCCCTCCAACATTAACCAGCACCTGCATTTTAATTTTTCATCTGTATTCAAACGGCGGACCATTGTAGACTAAAAGTCAATATGATTCATATTCAAGAACAATGGCGACATGTCTTCTAGTAGATCAAACTTCGGGTTTACAATTCCATGCTCAAAACTTGGGATCTTAGCTTTTCCGCATGATAGACATGGATATGCCTGGATTTTCAAGCAAAAACAGCCAAGGATTACAGATGCTGAGCTTGTCACATCACTCTCAACCTTCAGGATGAAGTAACGTTTGGATCAAACACAGTCTCATGTCTCTGTCTCACTCCCGCTTGGCTTTCCCAAGAATCAGGAAAATCAGGACTTGTGGGAATGGTGTGGGAATGGTGGGAAAGGTGTTGCATTACACAGAGAAAGAAGTCTGTTTGAAGCAGAGTGTCAACACAGATTTGTCCATAATGTTGATGGTTTACATTAAAAGGGTTGATAGGTATATCAAATCGTCATGGCTGCCAGTTTCTTGTTTCCTCTACCTTCCTGGTTTTATGAGGCTGTCTCGCCTCCCTGGGTGAAATTAGCCACGTCTTCCACTTGTAAACCCTGTTAACCTGCCAACATTTCATCATTAACTCCAACAATGTTCGCTCTCTGCTCAGAGCCCTGTCTTAATCCTCCATGACAAGACATGGCAATTCACGACACATCACTATTAAACTGATCAGACACATCTGAGGCACTTTGCCCTTGCAGAGAGAAATGCTGACTCCATGGGAACGAAATCAAATGGCAACTAAACAGAAGTTGTTGTTGTCAAAAATATATCTGCCCCATAACTCTCAAGAACGGAGCCTGAAGATCAACCCAAATTAGTGACTCGTGAAATTTAAGTCATGAGGCTGCTTTTATGTCTGGCCTGACATATGTAGAAAGAAGGTGATAATCTCAGGGTAGCAGTAAATACTGAATTCACATTGATAAACAATGGTGCATCCTCTACTACACTACCCAGCTCATCAGGCAAGCAGTCCCTGCTGGCATGGAGGCAATATGGAGCACATAAACCCCTCTGATATTATTGACTCTGTCGAGCTGAAAGCCTCTGATGCTATTCAGAGATAGGCGCTAAATGTCCCTGAGTACTGAGAACACAACATTATACGCATTCATATAAATATCCTCTCATCTCTGCACAAGACTGGCCGTCCTTGAGTTCCCATGAAAATAATAAGAGGTGGGCCTCCTGTAACTCAATACCCAGATATTTCCTGCAGTGGCGGCGCCAAGAGATGAAATGAAATCAGAACAAGGTGATGACAATGATGCCACTTGTGGTCGAGTTGGAGACTTATATTTTAACCCCCCAACCTCTCCCATCCCCCTTTGGCCTGCTTTGACACTTCCTGCCAAGTATTGTTCTTGCATATGCCTTTTAACTACATTCAGTATAAGCCACCCTGTAACAGCCATTATTGAAAAAAACCTAAATTGTCCTGCATGTTCCATTCAAATAAAGCCTTCTCCTCTGCACTTACAAGTTATTCCTAGCTTTTTGGCTCTGATAATCAGATCACTATGCCACTTGCCCTAGTTTTATTTTCTGCAACCCCATAAGAAAGCTTGAGAAATCAGAGAAATGAAATGGTTTCTGCTGGGTGACAGGCTCCCATTCCATACGAAAAGGCTGGGGTGGAAGATAAAGACTTGAGGGTGCTTGGAGTAGGGAAGAGGAGGTTGGGCGTCCCCAACCGCCAGGCCCCTAATCAGTTCTCAAGACCGGCCAAGAGCCTGTCATCTCTGGGGGGTCTCAGCCATCCTTTAACGGCCAGATCTGTCACACACCTGCCACTGTCTTTTATAGGGACCGAGAGCCAGCTCATACACTGGATCTGTGCCGATGAGACCAGCTATCAGCCCCTCCTGCAGCACTTCAATAACAACGTCAGTGTCAGGTTCCCCTTCAACAGCACACTACACATGGATGGGAGGCAATCAAAGGCCACTCCTCAACACGGGGAAGATCGGCCTGAATTTAACCCTCGCCTGTCCTTCTTTCAAGGGCCTTTGACACATTGGAAACTCACAGTGCACCAGTGTCCAATTTCTCTGCTAGTTTACCCTCTGAACTGTGAGGATGGATGGAAGGGTAGCTTAGCCTCTTATCGAGAACCCCAGAGACGGGTAGCTCTGGAGCAGGATGGGCCTAAGAGATCCTCAGTTCCATTACATGCCTGTTAAGAGCTGGCCTTTGTTGTCTTGCCGCCCCTGTTCAGTTGTTCCCTGTGTGGGAATTTCCCTCACACAGCAACAACAGTACAGGAACATTATTACATGTTTCAGAAGGAAAACTAATTAGTTTGGGGAATATTGGGCAGACGTGAAACCAAAAGCTGGTTTGAGGGGCGTATGTTTTTCATTATCTGAAAATAATTTTCACTGGAGAATTTTTCATCAGGTTAGTTGGAAATAATTTACTACATCTGTTCTGAGGCAGACTAAGAAAATTTTGCAATTCAGAGTACATTAGGCATTGGTGAGGCTGTGTGTAGAATAGAATTGTTCAAATGAGGTCAGATTAGGGAGAATGTCAAGGCAATCATTATCACCTCCCATTGCTCACAGAGCAATGCCATGGTCAGTCATCAGCGCTCTGCACTGCCAATACTTCTTGTTAGCCCCCAAGCACAACATTCTACATTAGTTTCAAGCCAACAACACCCACATTGTTAGGAGTCGTGTAGCGCCGTTTCTTTGAGAATAGCGTTCATGTACCTGTTTTTTCAGCAAAATAGGAGATGAGTGGAGGAATTACAGGGAAATTATTTTGGGGTGTTGGACTCCGCCTGCTGAATCATACCCAACATTTTAAGCATAAGCCAACATTAAATGATGGCAGACAGACATAAACAATATGGTCAACCCAGCCTGGTTATTTGAATTGGACCGCCCTGCCCTTTGAGCAACCAAGACCCTTGAGCAACGTGACAAGTCCCGCCTCTGGCTCACCGCAGCCAGCCCAGGCAATGAATAAAAGAGTAGGTGTTGATCTCTAATATCCCATGTCTAGAAACTATTGCCATTCTCAGGTGACAGTAGCAGCCAACTCAAACAACGCAACTACATTCAGCATTAGCCACGATGTAATAGCCACTATTGAAAAACCTCAAATTATCCTGCATGTTCCATTGAAATAAAGGCTTCTCCCATGCACATTCAAGTTATTCCTAGCTTTGGGCTTTGATAATCAGATTGCATCTTGATTTCTGTTCCAACGGTTGAGATTTACTCACTTTACCCCTCTGAGTTGGTTTGTCATTTAGATAAACAAAGCACTCACACACTTGCCTTCAGTCACATAGTATAAATCGGTCAAAGCAGGATAATTCAAAAGAAATTGATGCTCTCCCTGTGTTGTGTTCAATGACTTCTCTACAATCACATAAATCATCTGTGCTCTCCGAGCCCCTAATCCTGTTGGCTTTGGGTCCGTTGACCAAGCCACAGACAGACTCAATTCATGTTATTCTACCATTTCCCCCTGCTGAGAGGAGAATGCCTTCACAATTGAAAAAATATTTATTCTCCCCAATTCCTCTGATTTGGCTTCACGCTCTGCTTTGCCAGAATTTATCCACCACAGTGCAAGTGTATGGGGGGTGTATGTGTGTGCGTGCGCGTGTGTGTGTTGAGTGTACATGCATACTATTACTAGGTGACTGAAGGAATACAAACTTTCACAAGCTGTCAGAAATTTTTAATTCTAAAATCCAAATGAGAAATTAAAAGGAAACTGACGGAGGTTCAATGCCCTGTTGATTTGCACGGGCCAAGCCAAACTCTTGCACACACTCAACTCTACCTGTTAAACCAAATGACTTCTCTCAATTCCTAAACTTAATATTAATAATACTAATATTTTGTATATGTATTTATTCCAGGTTGTGGCTGCAGCTGGGCAGTATCAGGGTGGTCCTCAACTCTCCCTCCCTCCTCATGTCCAGTGGTAGTTGTAGTCCAGGATGACCCTTATGATAACCTTGATGACACCAATGACAATGGTGACCGCGTTGGCATTGATGACCCCGCACCAGATCCTGACGTTCATCCAAACATTATTATGTTTATTCTGTGTATTTTGTTCATGTTCATTTTGTCATCAACATTTAATCTGTTTGTCCACTGCCTTTCTGTGATGCCCTTCCCAAGTTTTCTTCCATTTGTTTTATCAAGGAGTTCTTCCTTGTTGTTGTTAAGGTTAGGGGGTGTTGTGAAGCCCTTTGAGACTGTGACTAAAATAAACTTGACTTGACTTGACTCGGTCCTATGAAACCTTTAAAACCTTCTTTGCAAAGTGTGCTTGCCCTGCCATACTGTAAGTGCTGCAGGAAGCTGAGACATAATTCATAACTCATTTACGGCTTGTCTCATAAGATCAGTATGACTCAGAATTTATGGCCGGACATTATTCTTACTAGGCTTGTGAAATAAGGCATTAGCTCAGGTCATGCATTAATAATCTTATAGTAAAATGCACTTTACTTAACAAGGGGCGGGATGGTGAGAAAACTTGCATTCACTCAGAGCTCTACGACGTAATGGAAGCATGCCCAATTTTATAACTGGCATGAAGTGTTCTGAATTGATAATTGTGACTTATGGCTTGAGGCCTAGCTGGCTGGCTTAACCTCTGTGGGGGGGTTGGGAGGTAAAGGGCAAGGCAGAGGTTGAAATTTCATAGGGATAAGCATCCTTACGTCCAAATCTGTTGTTTATGTTGGACCGAAAATGCATGAGGAGAGACCATCAACAGCTGATTCCGTGTGAAGGAAGACAAACGGCAACTCATCACTGCACGTCAAATTAAACTCAAGCCTTTTCCATCCATGAGATAATGATGCACGACAAAATAAAATAAACAAAGTGAATGAGCCACGATCCCCCACTCGGCTGCCCCACATGGATCCTGATTCTGCATGGCAGCTTTAGGAAATCCGGCTGTCCCAGGGTGTGTCAAATCCCACATGGAGGACCCTGGAGGAGTGAAGAGCCCAGGCCTGGTCTCTTTGATTTTCTCTTTCTAAGACACGCTTCTCACATGACCAGATAACTTTGCAGCCTCTGTCAGACAGCTGGGTCAAGCCTGTGCCATCTAGGGCAGGGAACAGGTGGGAGTCAGCCACCCCATTGGAAGAGGGTGTAAACCAATGGCTATCTGTGGGGCTGATTGAGAGATCTCATTGGCTGTGGATGCAGGAAGTGTTCACATGTTGACATTACGGATCAAACCAGACCAAACCAAACCAAAGGGATGAGCCAGGGGCCCATCCCTTTGGTTTACACTTGGGGTTATGAAAAGATCTGCATGGATGGTAGGAACTGCAGCCATTTGTGATGCTTATAGGCACATGTTTTGTGAGCTATGTGAAACACTTAGACCAGGACCCTCAGGGGAAGTGTTAACAACTGAATATTAGATTTGAGCAAAAGCAATTAATTACCATCTGTTGTGTGTATGCAGCTGTCTAACCTCCCGGCCATGGTATTATATTCAGGATGACTGCAGCTATCTATTGCATCAATTCCTCCATAAGAGAACGTTGTCCCCTTATGGGCACTGTTTTGTATGAGATGTTTTATAAGGCCCCCAAGGGTGCAAACACCATTAAGCAATATGGATTTTATCCCAATCATACTATCGTCAAATCCACCAAGAATCATATTAACAGCTGTTGTTGTCTTAAAGTTTTAATTCAATTCGCTAGTGAAATGAAATTGTTGTAAAATTCCGAAGGGCCTGGTTAAACCATGAAGGATAAACATGTTTCCCTCCAGAAAATATAAAATTAAGGCAGAGCCATTGCTGTGATGTGATGTGTTTTCCCATTGACAGTTTCTTATAGTTTTGGGGAGGAACATTAGTCCATCATCTCCAGCAGGCAGCAACCCTGACTCTCCTCATTGATCCCGTACAAAACAAATGGCAGTCTCAGATGGCAGGACACAATGCTTCATCCTGCCCAATCCATTAAACCGTATCACAAAGCAGCCACACTGAAGATGGAATGCATTGATATCCTACTGATAGATAGAAAGAGAGACAGAGAGAGAGAAAAAGAAGAGGAAGAGACAGAGACAAAGGGTGTGGGGGACGATAAGAGATGGGCTGCAGGGCGGAAAGAAGCAAAGACAGCATGAGGGAAAGTAAGAGATGAGGGGGATGCAGAGGGAGCAATAGAAAAGAAAGAGAGGCATAGAGAGCAAGATATGAAAAATGTTTAGAGAATAGAGTTGCCATAGAATCATAAAGGAAACATGGTTCTGCTGCAATATTTGATTATACCAACTTTGCACCTTTGCCAATCTGTTGCTATGCTCGTCAGCATTAATCAACCAATAGAGCCAAACTTTGAGTATGAAACTCCCCATCTAATTCAAACTTTTATTCTATTCTCTGATCAGTTTCCTCAAGGGTCTTAGGCAGCTACTACCTGTAAGACTAGACAAACAAAAATAAAGACACCCACAAGCAAAATGAAACACACATTCCTAAGAGTATTTCTTGCCTGTCTAGGATAAAGTCAAGATGGGAAATATAGTTGGCGAAGGGAAAACAGTAGCAGCACCAGCAGCAGCCACGGCGGCGGGTTGGGGAGAAGTCAGTGGGTCTTCATTAAAGCCAAACCACAGAGTGTGGAGGGAGGCCTAGTTTCCCCCTCTCTCTCTGGGCTGACTTGGCTGTGTCTGCCCCCTTTTGTAATTAGAACAGACCTCCTCCTCCCACTGTAATTAACAGCAATAGGATGTCTGCTGTAACTCAGCCTCCTGCTTTGTCATGCTGATACGTTTCTGGGGAAGGGCGGACACTGGGTGGGCTTCATCTCACATTGTTGTAGTCCCGAAGGGTGTGAAAGTCTGGATGCCTTTAACTTTTGAGGAATTTCACACTTGGACATAACTCCTAATTTCTTATTTTCTTGAGAAAAAATTCTGTATAGATAAATTCATGATTTAATGATTGTTCAGGTTTCATACATCACTGTAATGAACATGGATATGAACATATGCAGTAATTTGAGCATTTTTGTGATATTAAGAGAATTAACAAAAGTGGGTGCTAAGCTATGACCCTGACAGTGATTGAAGGCCTCTGCTCTGACAAAGCCTTTTCTGTGTCTGAGCCAGCCATTGTCAAAGTCCTGGTCAGGTGTCAGCAGTTTAGAGAGGTCAGAGGTCAGTTGGGGTCACGATCCTAGGGTACCCTCATTAGTCCACTGCAGGTCTGATGCGGATCAAATAACTTCCAGCTGTGCAGAGGTGCATGCAGCTTCAGGTCATATGCATGGAGGTAGAGGTTTAGCAATGGGAAGGTCTGATAGGAGTGAAGAAGGGTTAGTAGCCAAGACATCAGCACAAACAGTGCGTGAGTGATGTTCATTACACTTAATATTACCGCTCTCGGAGATCCCCTCCAAATGATCAGAAGGGCTATGTCTATTTATTTTCAGCTGAGGGGTGTGAATGAATGTTCCTCAAGAGTTCTGCGCTGACAGGTCAAGACATAGACGGCTGCCATCAGATGCTCTCCAGAGGCATCCTCTGTTTTGATGTGGTGAGGAAGAGTTTGTGATTTGCTGAGAGGACTGGCAGCAAGACCCAGGCGGTGTGTTTGATGCTGCAGGGTGTGGCATGTGCCAGATATGCCCAGAGGGACAGCTTCATAAAACCAGGGTGTGTCGCATGTATACTGGTAGATCCCCATCCTCTGGCTGTCCTTCCTCCATGCACCCAACATCACTAAATCTACCCCTGAAGCATTTAGCCGCTCTCCTGCTTCACTCACTCAATCTTGTGTCTCTCCTAACAAGACTGTGATTGGATGATATTTTTAACCTGCTTGTCCAAAGGTCCTTGGCATATTGAGGAAAGAAAAAAGAGAGAGATGAGTGGGAAGAAAGATGAGCCATCATCAAAACACATTTGTGTCAGGCAGTGTCCGATGTGTTGCAGTAATCTATGGGAGCACTTATGTCTGTGAGTCTGTGATATGAAGGGGCATTCATCACATTACTCCTCAGTCTGTGGCAGAAGAACACTGGCAAAAGAATTTCAATGCGACACTTGGGCAATACATCAAGGTGGACATTGGGGCAAGACACGTTCAACACATCTCCCCTGCATTCTGATCCTCAGTATTGGCATCAGGATGGACCAATACTGCCCTCTCTCCAAGATAAATAAAGAAAGACTGTGGTAGGGGAGAGATTTCAGCACCATTGGAAACACAACCTTCAAAACTTAAAAACGACAGTGTCTATTACGCTCCATTGGTTGACCCCAAGATAGAGCAGGAACAGGTCAAAGACTGTAAACATCTGTGTTGAAATACGTACGTCTAGACAACATAGAATAGTAAAGCAGTGGCTGTGGGCCAGGTAAGCATTAGCTGGAGACCCAACACACAATCTATTTTTGTTTTAGCCAAAGACTGGAAAAGCACTTATCTCTGTAAATGGCACAATATCATTTTCCACCGTCCTGGGAGCTTTTATTACAGCACAGAGACTCAGGGGTGCTAATTAAAATGGAGTTGTGTCCCCTTAACTACCTTTTTTTTCTCTAAACCTGAGACTCTGCTCTTTCTGTCTTCTGGTAGTGACTGCATTTTCTCCATTAGTCAACATAAAGCTGTCAATAACTTTCCACTGAACGGCCTCAACGGTTGGGCGTCTCACTCTTCTCTGGTAGCAAGATGTGATATATCGTCCATGGATATGTTTGTGTAACCATGCTATGAGACTGCAAACAAGGTGTCAAGGATGGATCCTTGAGTGATACCACAAACTCCCATAATGAACCTATTCATTCTGAATGCAGTAAGTCTGTTCTCTTTCTAATGTGAGGAAACAACCAATAGCAGGTAATTGGTCTGGGAATCAACAAGGAATAAGTCCTAACTACATCTGTTAAGCTTGGAATTCTATCCATAAAAAACAACAAAGCTACATTTAGGCGTTTTATAGTGGTCATTCTTAATAGTTGTCAGGGAAATAGCTTGCGCAGTCCTCTTGAGGATAAGGATAACATTTTACAGTTTGCTATGCCAGGGGATGGTCAGGTTAAGTCATATTCAGGTAAAAAAAAAACTCATCACAGATTTTAAGAAAGCAAGTCATGTATCAGTTAAAAGTCTTTCATTCTGATCTTTACTCTAAAGCTAAATGTAGTGCACCTTTTTCTACAAAACATTTTACAATATGAATTATTGAGAATTAATACAATTCAAAATGTATTGACTCCATTCCTGGATAACACTTAGTAACACATAAATGACTGTGTTTTAGTGTGTTGTGTTGTGTGTTGTTAGTGTTTTTTGAATGCTGTTGGTTTTAAGTTGCAACTGCTAGGCCTAATCAATTTAATGGTATTCTTTATGTAGAAGTCAAAGTCATCTCACGAGATGAGTGGTTATGAAGCATCAGAGCCTGGCCAGGCTGGCCCATCATCTGCCACATCTGCAGAAGAAGAAGCCACACCAATGCTCAAATGTGCACTGTTGGATGGGAAATACTTCCAAATAGTGAAGCAGATCCCAAATGGAAAAGTAGAGGCTGAGTGTCAGCTGTGCACTAACAAAAAGGTCATAATATGTGGCGACATCAAATTTTAAAACCCACTTGAAACGACGGCACCCTTACAAAATAAAGGAATTTGAAAACCACAAAAAGGAATTTGCCAGTGGGGAAAGCAAAAAACCAGGAACTCATACAAACAAACTAATCTCTTTGAAAGTGTTCCAGTAACACAAAATAATATTGACTCTCTTGTCACATCCTTTGTCATCCTATTGTGGCTACTGTAACTGACAATGCATCTACTGTAACTTCTCAAAAGCATTTTGAGAGGTCAGTATCACAGTCGTTTCAGAGGAACAGGATGAGACAGATGAGCAGGAACAGGATCTTTCATTTGTAATAATAGATCCAGAGGGAGAAGAAGTGTCAGAGTGTGCTATCATTCTACCACGTCTACCAAGTGTTCAGCCCTATGGAATGCTTCTGGCAGACCAAAATGTGCAGAAATACTCAATGTCTTGACCAACCAGCAACTGAAGACACCCTGCATTTGTAGGTGTACACAAAGGAGATACATTTTTTTTTTAGGTTGTTGTTGGTATTGGGGGGAAGGGGAGGAGGGGTGCTTCTCTTTCCCTTCTACTATTTTGTACTGTATCATACTCTGCTGTAATGGTACTGTTTTGTGTCTTGCACTCGTTCAATTGGTTGCTTGTAAAGTTGGAGATCTTAGAAATTTACTTACTCCACTGCACTTACATTTATCGCTCTTGAAAAAGGCATCTGCTAAATGCCCAGTCTTATTGTCATCTGAAAGAACTCGTGCATCACTGTGGCCTAACTGTTCAGTTGCCCCAGTTGCGTTTCAATTGGTTGTTCACTCAGTCAGTCGATGGTCGCTTTGACTGACAGAAACCACTCAGCATGCACCCCTGAATTCGCAGCCTCCCACCTCCAAGATATCCTGATTGGCCACTTCAAATCTATGATGTGGGAAATTAGCAGAGCTCATCTTTTCAATGTAGGGGGGTTAAGGTCAGACCCATATTGAGGCTACTAAATGCCTAAAATGTGATAATATCAGGTTGTATAGAATGTATTTTTGTATTTTAAAATTACAAATTACTTGTTTTTTAATTCAATACATTTTCTCATACCAGTATTTTGTATTTTATTTTGATACATTTGATGTGCAAGTATTTGTAATTTGTAACAAGATACTTTTTGATGTATTTGTGCCCATCTCTATCCCTCTCACAATGGAAGCAGATGTGTTATGAAACCTCTAGGTCATGAAAAATACCAAACAGTATTGCAGCGGCAGTGGCACCGTAAATGAGCAATTACCCCACAGCCTTGTTTAGACAAGACCTGCATGTGCCTGACATCAAATTTATTAAGCCATTCAAGAATTAAACTGTCAACAATTAAAAAATCAAATTACCCGTACTGACAAAAAAATTGCCCGGTAAAGATTGTGAAAGATAATCATGTGTACGCCTAACACGCACAGCAAAGACCATGTGAGGCGGCAATTATTAGATCTTTCAGGCTATCCAAATCTACTGAATCTTCTGAAATCTGACGAGGATTTGAATTGATACCACCAGTGTTTGTTTACAGCCAGCACTAATGGAGTTTAAGAAAACACTGTCCCTCCCTGGAGGAAGAGCATAGCCGGCCAGCCTCAAGCACAGCAGTCAAGCCTAAGCAGTCTGGCATGCAGCTGTGTTCTTTTTGGATTTGCTATAGCATTGATGAGATCACTGTATGGATTATACTAGTCTGACCGCTCAACACGAAGAATCTGATGAGGCGGTCTTTCCGAGAACAGGATCAGGTCAAGGTGCAATCTGTGGAATATGAATTGAATATATGATTCATTACATGTCTGGGTTTTTGTACGTGACGCGGGTGGGAGATAATGAAATCCTGACCTCTTTTATTGGTTTATGTTACTGTCCTGTCCACCTCGAATCGATTACCATACAAACATTATCCAGTCGGTTTTCACATCACGCACACGTTTCCCTCACAGCAACGTTGGAGCACCAACAATAACAGCGCAGTTGTATACAGGGACAGGAGCAACGATCAGCAAGGAGATTATCTATTTATGCAGTGAATAGACAGCAGCATAAATACACCAGCAAAGAAGTGAGAGGACGGGGAGGATTAGAAAGGTAGGGACATAAAGTGATGAGGGCTAAGAGGAAGTTAAGCTTCCAGACATTGTGGATGGGCTGTGATGTGGTGATGTGGAACATGGCCCGAGGCGCATCCCTGGCTCACCGCACGGCTCCCATTATCTCCCATAGGGTACAAAGCAGCCCTGCTATGGCGAGCATTTCCTGCTTCCTCTCCCAAGCCAGACCCAGGTATGAGGCAGTTACATGGCTTCCTACTGTAACCCAGCTGGAGAACAGGGGATGGAGGAGAACATCTTGCTGGGTTGGCCTCCAGATTTGGTGGGCAGGGGGCATTGTTAAAGAACAAAGCCTGTCTGTGTTTGGAGATGCAATGCCACAAGGAGCATGTGCAAGAAAAGTGCTGCAATGGGTATCTTCCCAGTGATTTCAGCTCAACTTGGCAAGCCATTGCCGAGTGTTTTTTTTTCTATTAGCCATTATTTTTTGGCTTTCATTTCAGTTTTTGTTTATGTGAAAATGTAAAGAATTTAAAGCCAAAGTTGCACTCGGGACAATTACTTTTATGATGAGGATCTATATTTAGTCCAAAAACATTGACCATGACTTTGTACACCTGGAAAGGATAAATTAAATTAGTTGGTTCATCGCTCACCAACTGTCATTTGGAAGGCATATTGACTTTCTGCCTGGATCAAGAAATAACTGTCATGTGAGTTAGATAGTTTTACTTTTACTCATCAGCACTGAGTAAAGCAAATGACCCAAATACAGTACAACTTCATTTGACCAAACCTCAATTTCACAGACGCCACACTTATTCCAAAGCGGCCACTTTCCATCCACCTTGCTCCCACTAAAAAAGTGTCTGTTTATAAAGAGCAAAATAATGTGAACATCATTTTGTAGATTTCAATTTTCCAAAATTTTCATCAATCCAAGATTCTTACTTCCATTCTCAAGGGGTTTAGGTGACAAAGTTACAGACAAAACATATAGAGACAAAACATGTAGAGACAAAACATATAGCAACAAACCAGAAGAGCCGTTCTGACAATTGTAATGAAACACTGCAAACGCTTTGTTGAAAACACTTCTCTCCCAAATGCTCAGCTTGGGCCTAAACAAAACATTTTTCTTTCATCCATCTGACATTGCCGTCCGTCTGCTGCTTGGCTCGGCTCAGCTTGATGCATCTGTTTGAGAAAAAAAAACAAACAGAAAAAACACCTGCATATCTCTTTCCCTGCTGAATTGCTCAGAAGTGCTGCCAAGAGGAACCGGACAGATGTGGGGACTGGATCTGCAGTAGACGACTTCATCACTCTCTCCAGTCATCCCTCTATATAAATCTCTGTCTATCACGCCTGCTGCAGTTGTCCTCTGAATCCCATTAGTTTTTGTCTGCTGCAAAGGGCATCAGGGAAGGGCGTTGGAGATGAGGAGGGAAGTGCACGTGAAGACAAAAGAACCGGTGCGGCTCTATGTGTGGTGCACTTTAGGTCCGGAGCAACATGTGTGGTCCAGCGCGCCTTGTCCTCTTCTCATCCTATGTGGTGCCGCATAGCCATCCCCATGCTAGGGTAATGATGTGCTCTCATTCAGCAGGGGACTGAGTCACAAAAGAAGTAAACGAGGACAAGCTATCATAGGCCATTTCCCACATTTCCCATTTCGCCCACGACCACACTCTGCATCACCATTAAATGTGGTGAACACTATAATTCTCTCATATGAAGGCTGGCCCAGAAAGGGAAGGTGACGTTCAGGGATGTGCTTAAGGATGTGAGCAAACTAATGTTGATTATGTTTCCTGGCTGACTCCAATCTTTATTTCTCTGTTGCTGTCTCCAACTGTCTCTCTCTGTCTGTCTCGTTCTCTCTCTCTTTCTCTCTCTCACACATGAGCCCACACATGCCATTCCTTCTAACTAGGCCTAAATGTTTGTCTGCCTGCAAAATGCAAAAGAGAATCTCAGGACGAAGCATATGGTTCTAACATTGGGGGTCAGAGATGAAAATAGTATGACCTCCTGTGATCCCATTCCTGTATGATCTCTTCTCCTTCCTCCAACTTCCATCAGTCCTCCCTTTAATCCATCCGGTTTCTCTCAGTCCAGGTTGATCTCTCAAGTTGAGTCATCAACGTGCTGTCCAACACCATAAACTCCACACATGCAGCTTAACCTCCAAGTGCTTGGAACTAAGTTATCCGGCCATTTTTCTCCTTCTTTTGAAAACAGTAGAATTAATGGCCTGTTTGATCATACAAACCAGATGTGTGAGATGGTAACGTGCCACCATCAGTACTGCTCACCCATAAGTTTCTGCAATGATGTGTTATATTTTACATTCAGTTTCACAGTCTATTTGTGAGTCAGTAGGTTTGTCGTTCTCACTTCACGCTGGTAATAAGGCACTTTGGCACTAACAGGGTCCACGTGGAATAATAGTTGGAACTGAGTTTGTTGTTATAGTCTTGTGAATTTGACTGACATTCTTCAGATTATTGTGTTCTAATAAATGTATTATTACTCCCCATGTGTTGGGTCACAGCTTGGAAAAGTGTCCGATCTTCTGACCTGTATATTGGTTCTTAGGGCCTATAACCAGAGTATAACATTCTTTGTTATGTCCTTGGCTTGTCACTTGGCACATATTAAATATTGAACACGGAGGGTGTGTGTGGTTGGAAGGGAGAGACTACAAAGGCGTTATTCATTGAGGGAGACAGAGGAGAGAATAAAATCCAGATTGGGCAGGACCAACAAGGATTGTTAGGGAGAGACAGAGATGAAAGCCTGTTGGATTGGCTCAAGTGTCCACAAAGAAGTGCTTTTTGAACAGTTTTTGAAATGATATGTGAGGCAATGAAAGTCACAGCCACGGCGTATGGTTCTGGTCATGGTCATTATGACTGGCTCTCCCCTTGCTCCGCTGTCTTCTGTTGGAGCATGAAAATAAAAACAACACGTCTCCTTCGACTGAATGTGGGTCTAATCAGGTCCAAAAAAGCTGTCACTCAAGCGCTTGTGACCTTGACTTAAATGTATGGAAGGTATTTGGAATGCGCCAAGGCCTTTTCACTATCTCCTGCATTTTTAAATCATTGTCTCTTTTCGTGTACAAGGATGTTTGACAGCGCCCAAAATGGTTCAATTGAGTTGAATTAAATCTTGAAGAGGCATGACAATTTTTCTTTTGTTGTGGGGCTGAAATGTTGTATTTTAGAAAAGAAATAACAATCAAGAGGCATTGGTTGTGACATCTATGAGATTTGTTTAGCATCTCATACCATCCCATTAAATGAAAACACTGATGAGCTGATAGTTCCAAGATGGTTCACATTTGAGTCAGATGGTTGCTGGTGATAAAGGAATTGAGCGGCGTCTTGGCGTCCTTCAGCTTTTTTCCCCAACTCCTGCTGAGCTGACAAAAGCAAGAACCTTAAAACGATCCCTGGCTCCTCGTCGTCTCTGAGGAGGACTACGTATGTTTCCACGCTTGGTAAATAAACACTCGTCTAGGATTGGCAAAATCAACTACTCATCGGATTAGTTTCTCTCATTTCTTTTGTTTCCTTTTTGTCCTTGTTCAACTGTATGTCGCTCTCTTGTTATGAAGAGATAAGAGTGCTCTTTCCTTAGGGCATTTGGACAAAAAAATATTAGAGATATTGTAAGGTAGTGAAGTCATTGTAAACACTTTCTGATGCTGAGTGAAGATCATAGTTTATCATTGTTATTTGTTCCTCTGAGAATCAAACACAAATACCAAGAAAATGAGTTCAAAAAGGTGTTTCCTGACATTCATACTGAATCATGGTGTTAACATTACTAAGTTGATGAAATAGTTCTCTCATAGTAATACTGCAAAGGTACAGAAAAATTCAACACACAGCCCTGAATTACGGCGTACTCACTTATGCACAATGCAAAGTGTATTTACAGCTGAGTGAGACCTAGGTCCAAAGAGCATGTGTAAATCTCATCAGCTGTATATCCAACTGTCCGAGACGGGCAATTACTAAATTATAAATGTGAAATTAATCAGAAAAAGGGCTCGGTGTTTGCGAGAGGGGATTAATCTTGTCCTTGTTACGCCAGTGGCAAGAGGCATTATTCATGAACCCTCCATTTCTCACTTCCCCCCTGGAATGAGAAATATCTCTCTGAGCCAAGAGCAAGCATTTACTCTCCAACTCCGTGCACCCTGACAAAACAGGGTTGTAATTATGTGAAATTATCGATACAAACAAACTGATGAATGACCATTGAACTCTGTGTGTGCTTGTGATGTATGTATGTGCATGTACATACAGTATGTATGCATTCAAGAACAAAATGTGAGTGAGTGAGTGAGTGACTGAGTGAGTGAGTGAGTGAGTGAGTGACTGAGTGAGTGAGTGAGTGAGTGAGTGACTGAGTGACTGAGTGAGTGAGTGGAATAAGTCTTTTGAATGGTGCTGTCTGTTTGTGTATTTGACATTAATGTGCACCACTGTGTGGCACTTGAACTAAGACATATATTCTACACCTCGTGAGCATCAGGCCTCCATGGTTCCAAAGGACTGCAGTCTGAATAATACAATAGATATTATTTGGCACCCAGACTATTGACAGGAGGGGGAGAGGGGGGGATTACAATTATTCATCAAATGTCAAAAAAATGTCACGTCTGGCACAGATGAACGATACTGAAAATGTTGAGGCTGGGAGGGATTTGAAACTGGTCGTACCACTTAATTGAAAACGTACTGTTCTTAAGAGAAAATATCTGTGCCAAACACAAATCTGCTTGGCGGTAAAGAGAAACAGTTAGGGAATCTTTAACGGGCCACAATCCATTACAGAGAGTCATAAATGTCTTCGGGAATATAGGCATCATGGCAAAGTGGGATGTGACTGTACTCTCACAAAGACACATCCTCATTTATGTGGTCATGAGCTGAGCTTTTACGAGGCCTGTGTATACGTTTTTGAAGGTAGGGCCAGCTTTTCTCTACATGAATCATAGGCGTCTATGTCTGCATGTTCCTTGGTATGAAAAGCTAGTGAGCGTAAACTATCACACTTTGTTTGTTTAAAAAAAATTAAAGTCAAGTTTCTTAATGCTAAAAACTTGTTGAATTCCTCAATTTCCGTCTAATAATAAAAAAGGCGATTCCCATTCGTCGACACGGCTTGTTGAACATATACAATGAGCTCATTGGAGTCCATATAGGCCCTTTGACTCCACTTACATTCATGTCAATCCTGGTGATATATTCAAACCTGTAACAAATTACTCACTCCCCCACAGCCCCGTGGACGACAGGGGCGTCTTGTCTCTGATTGGTGGGCTTCGCTCTCATTTGTCTTTGACACCCAGCGCTGGCCAGCCAACACTGCCATTCATCTCCCATGTCACTGGCAGACCAGGGGAGTCACGCTGTGAAGTGAGAAATCTGGTCTTCCTTAGGAACTACCTTCAGTGCCAGGTATGTTCCGTCTCTCAAAGCCATGTCAGGACCCCACAAGCCTGCCTATCAGTTGCAAAACGTGGTTGGCGGATTCTGGGTCCAGGTCCAGCTGCTGTATATAACTGAATCGGTACCTTGGACCCAGTATCTTGAATTCTGCCTGTTGAAATGTTGAAATGTAATTTCTAGCTGATATTGTCCCAACATGTTGAAAATGTTTCACGACACGTAGATGATTAAAATCATTGCAATATCAAAATTGCATGGGCATTCAAAGGGAAAATCAACTCCTTTTTCTTAATTCTGGAAAAGTTATTTGCAGAACACAGACAATATGGCTGTGATGAACCAGGCAGCCATCAGTGTGAGAATGTGCTAATCCAGAGAGTGTGTAGGGCCGGAGTCTTAATGAGGCCTCTACTCCCTGCAGATGTGACTTCACTGAGGTAATGCAGGCCTGTACTGTAACTGTGTCTGTGTGTGTTGAGGGTTTGAACTCGCGACCCCATCGGCCCACTCTATGTCGCCCAGTGCAGACAGTCTGCCCTTCAGCAGTTTTTATTGTAAATACGTGAAGCCAAACAGTGTGATGCCGAGCTGTTCACATGAGACCATTTCTCTCATATAAGAAAAAGAGGGATGGAAAAATCTGCAGGTCGGCGCGCAGTTCCTCTGGTGCTCATTAAGTTTTCATAATGAATAATGTTTTTTTAATTATGACCTTTGAAAAGCAGAAAAATGGCTATAGAGAAACCTCAGCGTGTCCCTTTGTTCTAGCTTGCACATCGGTTTATCTGGGATGGCAACCCAACAACCCCCCAGCTTTCTGAAATAGCGTGATCACAGAATGTTGGAAATGGTTTGATGCCCCGTGAAGCTTCATCACAAGATACATCTGGAGGAGGCATTGTCTGGTGCCACTTCATGGGAGGTGGCGTAACTTCATGTAAAACTGAACCCGACTTTAACATGAAATTAATATAAAGCAAGTTCCAATTCCCCCTTTACTGTTGTTAATCTGATCAGCATTGACATGTGTCTGTTCAGTGTTATTCATAACACATTCCTTGATCCCTTTACTGGAAGAGATGCCAACATTCACGAAAGCATATTTCTCCTTTTACAGGCATTTTTATATGCACACCTGGAAACTGACCTTCAAGGGTCACAACTTGAAATGTTATGTCTCTGTTACAAATCTGCTCACCGGCTATCAACCTTGCCAAAAAATGGTCCTTGTGGATACTAAACCCAATCTATAGCTCATCCTGTACCTGACGTGCATGTGAGATTCCCTTTGAATCTCTCTCTGTGTCTGGGCGTGTATGGTGATGTAGACAAACTTGAATTTAAACCATGAATGTCTCGCCTTGTCTCTCTATCCATCAAACTGGCTCTAATTCTTCCATTCTCCATGCTATAACAAGCCAGGGTTATCAATCCTTTTAGTTGAGCCAGGGTAGTTTAGTGAGCAGTCCCTCTGGATCGCTGCCACAGTGTGAGACATCTGAAAGGCTCCACACCCACTCAGACTTTCATAAAAAGAGAGAGAGAGAGAGAGAGACAAAGAGAGAGAGAAGTGCATGTTGTTATCTTGTTCAAACTGGTGGCAGCCAAGCGTCTCCAACACTATAAGCACTTTGCTCTTAACACATCAGCACTGGACTGAACTAAATATTTCCCTTGGCAACACAGTGGATAGATGTCCAAGAAATGTCCCTAATGTGGGGACTTTCATTTGCTTTAATTTGCTGTTTATGTGAGTTGTCTGCACCAACCACAAGGTCATATTCCCAGCACATGTAAATGCACAGTACTTGGTAAATGAATCAGATTCTGTTATTTGCAACATGGGCAAGAAAACAGTCAAAACAAACATGTCCAACATGAATAAGGATCCTAATGGGCTGTCCAGTAATCTCCATGGTCTCCAATCCTATTCATCACTGGTTGTTGTCATCACCATGTGTGTATTGTATTAGGGGAGGGCTCTGGTGTCACCCCACTGTTGAGCTGCTGATGGTTAAGGAATGATAAGTGGAGGGATAAACCACTGTGGGGGTACATGGGGGGCAAACAGGCCGTCAACCACTGCTAAGCATCCAGTTTCATGACTTCAGACACATACAGAGTCCCATTCAAAACCTCATTTTGGCATGGCCCCTCTCTAAGTATAATCAGCTATGGTTTTCCCATGCTCAGGTGGCTCAAGGCTGGGACATCCCACAAGCTTAAACTCACATAAAGGAACCCATTTGAAAGTTTGTTAGTTTTTGAATCTTCATCAAAAGAAAAATGTGTTTTATAATTGAGCAATACGTGTCTATAAAAATGAATGGACCATTATAAAATAAGAATGAAACTTGAATTTCATTAGGAGCCAGATTTATCTTCTTTTGATGATGATTAAGGGGGGTGTTCAATGCAGTTTCACCAGCAAGGTTATGGAGGTGAGAGATTTGCAGAGGAAAACAGAACAAAGCCTCAAAGTATCTGAGCCACTCTTATTGCCTCTGTCACTCTTTGCTCAAAAAGCTTGACCGAAAACAGATTGCTTGAAATTTGTTTGTCAGCTGCTAGTTACCGATAAGCACGCGATATCTCATAGCAGGACATAAATCACATGGAAGTATATTAACTCTGGCTCCTTTCATGGTATTTCTCCACAGTCCTGTTTGTACTTCAAAGGCACAGCACTATATTTACACACAAAATCTTCTTCACTCTAGGCGTGAGACACAAATCTGAACCCTCTCTTTCCCCACCCCAAACACATAGATTATAATTATGTAAGAGAAGCGATTGCTTGAAGTATTTTCTCACCAAGAGGAAGATGAATGAAAATCAAGATGTCTACCCCGAGCTTGGGGTGGAGGAACTGGGCTGGCTTTTTCGCAGGGTGTTTGATGCATACCTGTTCCACCGTCATCTGAACGTGCCAGGTCTATCTCCTCATCAATTCCCAGATTCTGATCCCGGTGTTCCCATGTGACTCTGGTGCACAGCTGGAAAGAGGATCTCACACCTCTTTTTGGCTCAGGCTCTTCCTCCTCCACATCACTTGTTCCGTTACCATATGTTGAGAAATGCACATTCAATCAATTCTCTTCTAACAGCGATGCAAACAAAGCCATACAACCAGTATAAAAGTCATCCGTGAGAAAATCATTTATTGGGCATTTACTTTCAACCTATCCATTTCCTCTCCTTGTTTGTGCCGCTCAAAGGGCGGTGTTGCCATGGCACCTATCTGCATTTTTCATTTGGGGCCCAAATATTTTGCGGCTGGTTCCCTTTCTGTGGGTCTGCAGATATAATTTCCTTTTTTCCAGTCCATTTTATGGTTGACTTTGCTGGTGCCTGCATTGCCCTTAGGGGTTGGTCCCCTCAGAAAGTGATGGCAGTTCTGGTTGCAAGCTAGCTATTTCTGAGGCAACTGAGCACTTGGAAAGTTTAATCTGCTTAAGTGTCTTGCGAGTTGGCTGTCAAGAGGCATGTCCAGGTGTTCTTTGCAAAACAGTGATCACTGGGAGCATAATAAGGGCTGCAAGATAAAGACACCTACGTACTCCTCTCAGCTTTCAAAATCATAATCCGCCATCCTCGCCATCCTCGTGCTAATGCCGTCCCTGGCAATATATAGCCTATTAATAGTGTAATAGCTTAACCAACCACAACTTTTGTCATTGTTAACATAGATCATGTAAATAACAGGCAAATTGCGTCATACCCCAGCTGCTTAAGCCTCAGTCAAATTGATTTAATGCAACTCCAAAAAGTTTTTGCACTAAAAGCACTTTAGCCAATAAAGGGGAAAGCTGGACATAAAACACTGAATAACATTTATATCAGCTATAAAACTGTGTTCTCTATGCTGTAGACCTTTCTTTAATTTCCCCTTAACTGTGAGTAAATGAGGAATGACTTTCCTATTTTTCTGCGGTTCAATCCATTTTCAGTGATTCAACCCAAATTCCATGATCACAGAATCACAGAAATCCGGGGTGGGTCTAAATTAAAGGTAAACACAGGCTCTTATGCTTCAAATTTTAATGTGATCAAATCAAGGTCCATGTTTCCGGGGTCTTGCTTTCAGCCATGGGAAATTTAGTAGGAGAAGCTTTCTTCACATGAGTCTGGTTTATTGTCCAGCACAATGAAAGGAGGACTATGGATCGGCCTCCGTCTGTCCGTCTGTCACACGCGATGTCTCAGACACCACTAATTGGATTTTGACGATACTTGGAAGAATGATGCTTCTCACTACTTTGTTGTGTCAATATAAAAACTGATTTAGGAACTGATTGACCCAAGCTACCGATACATCATTCAGTCTTTCATCCGTGTGTTATGCAGAATATCTCAGACACCACTGAGAGGATTTTGACAAAACTTGGGATAATGATGTATCTCACCATTTCCTTACAGGTCGAAACAATGTGAAATATTGGTTATTGATTGGCCTAGCATTTCTGGGAAAAGACATATTTACTGCTGCTTTGCTTTTAAGAGGACTAACACCAAGCGATTGTTGGGTTTAGTGTAGTGTATGTGGTCTCTAATGCTGTACATGCAAGTCTGTCTTATCCTTTAGCTTTCAGTAAAAGTACATGACCTGCCCTTTGAAAAGAGGAAAACAATGAGTCTTGTTGATTTTCTATGCTCCCTTTTCATGCTCTGGGCCCTGTTAGCACCTTCTTCATCATTCAAGGCATGTTTATATGACAAGTGCTGTAGCCACTGACCTACAGCAGATAGTTTACATATCAGAATAGGCGTAATAATTGATTCTTATCCCTCAGTCCGAGTTTGTATATACTTCAGCGTGGTTTGATACGCACGACTCGTTCGTTTGAACCGCACTGGTGAAATGCCAGCGGAGCCGATGGTGAAAAAATAAAGCAAAAATGATAACATGAGAATAAGAAAAAAGGTTTGTAGCTCGACTATTTTTTCAGATTTATTTCCATTGGCGGCTCACAAGGCTACAGCATTTGTGGAAGCGTATGGAACTGAACGGCTTGTGTGGAATGTAAAACTGATAAACCTCCTCTTCGACACTAAAACCAAGATCACATCTTGCTGATGAGCTCTCAGAAATGTACACTATGTTGACGATGGAAAACGGGGTGGAGGTGGCACCCTTTTCCTTCTCAAAATAAATGGAGACCTCAAACATCACATCAACGCACTTGAAAGGACACTGAGGCCTAGCTTTGTTCCCCCAACACTGGCAGGGTCTGAACACTGAGAACAGGAACTTCCTGGCACAGCTATGTTATTGTTGCAGAGAATGAACAGGGTGTGAGCCAGGTATACAGAGCTAGTTCAATGGCTGTGACCAAAAACAACAAATTAGCCAGGGAAGATGGAGACTAAGCCAATACTGTGTCTGAGAGTGCGATTGTGTTATTTTTTTACTGTTAGAAGTGTATTCTGTGCTTGTTTGGAATATTTGCAGGTATGCATACAGAATGACTACAAGTGAAGAGAGAAAAGACAGAGGGTCAGCAATATCACATCTGCATTTCCATAAAAGCCAAACTGTGGATGAATATGGTCGTGGCACACTCAACAGACACTCAATCCAACAGTGAAAGGAAGAGGGTATAGGAGGAGACAGCCCATTGCCAGTATACAGTATCACGACCCAAATCACAGGTTTGATGGTTAAACCCATGCCAGGAGTTCCCAGAATGTCTGTCTCTCCCATGTGGGACAACTTAACCTCACATGAGATTTGAGGGATTTGTTTTCACCTAGTGTCATGTTGACAGCTTGCCCGCTGGGATGGATTCAGCATGATGCCAAAATCCGCTGTCACATCTTAATGCCACTTAAGAGAAGACATTTCCAGAGGTAAACACTTTACTGAGTGGAAGCCAGTCGAATGTGGAATATTCACATGGATGTTGGAAGAAATATTCCGGGCGCCTGTTTGCGTGGATATCTCAACATCTCTAGAGTGTTTTTCACAACACAGTGATCCCAGATGTGGCCTTTGTGCCGTCGTCCAGCCCAGCACTCGCTCTACCCGCCTGGGACACACGCCACTGTTTTGGTCCTAAGAATCATGGGTTCCCGTTTTAAGGCAATGCGCTGTTTATATGGGCCATGCCAACTGGATCCTGATTGCAGGCCACTGGTTTATTTTAATTAGCCATGGAGAGCAGTTCCGATGGAGTTGAGTGTGACTCACCCCTATTTCAAAACATCAGTCTCCATGAAGTCCCAATGTTGCCCTTTGAGGTTGGGTTTCATTTAGATTAGTAAAAAAGGAGGGGCCATCAGTGATGGTGTGCGTGTATACTGTACATGTGTAGCTGAGTGTGTGCACTTAAGTGTGTGTTTGTGTGGGTGAGTTAGAGAGTAAGAGGGGGAGAACGGGTGTGGGACCACTATGGAGATGGACATCATACTGTTAGGTTAGCATTGAAAATTTAATTACAGAGACTCAAGAGTTTCTTTTCTCTAGCTCCTCCCTTATCAGTGCTGCTCAGTCTTGTAGAGAAAAAGAGAGGGAGAACATTGTTCCTGTTGCTTTTATTGGAAGAACACAGACTTCCAACAGCAGCATTGTTTTATTTTATGGAAATATCTCTATTTCCATGGTCTGAAAGACCTGCATGTGTTAAAAATTCTCCAAATTGAACCCATAATCTTAGTTTCATTAACACATTTGATGTTGGGATTAAAAAAGCCCTCAAATGGTTGGTTTTGGACAGCAGAGCTTTTCTCCATTTCAAATGGCACAGTTTCTACAAGCCAATCAAGCTGAAAAAAATGGCTGGGCTGAAATACTGCACTGTCAAACAAATCTTGCACAGTTTGGAGAAACAAGTTAACTTCAAATGTATTAATTGTACATTCAGTTCAAACATCTTATATTCAACATATTATGACCGAGGATGTTCCTCCACCTCATACCCCTTTCACAGACACGACCTGGGAATATTACGATGCGCTGATCCTGGTCCATCCAAGGAACAAGTCACTGCCATTCACACAAGACCTTGGACAGAGAGCAAGGCCTGCGTCTGCTAAAAAAATGAACAGACTCACATATGCAAGTGTACCTCATTAAATGTCATTTTTCTATGTTCTGCCTTATAACATTAACCAAAAGCAGATGCGTTTACAGTCTGTGATCAACATGGCAGACACCATGACACTCTAGAAATTATTCTGGGAACTTGGGAAACTGATTTTATTTGCACAAACATTAAGAGTGGTTTTATTAGCTTCTTCGTCTCCACTGTAATGTCTCAACTTTCCATTGTATGGGGCTCTCTCACACATGACACTGCCAGCTCAGGAAGTGTGATCCCAAGACATGGGTTAAGCACTGAACTTTCCCACCAAGCAGAAAAGAGTTTGACCCGGCTCTCCACTCTGATCTTGACCAAGGATGTTTTGCAGGTTTGACCGACTTGACCGTTTCATACCGACAACTCACGCATTTATCAGGTCACTAGTCCAGTGTAAAAGGCGTATTAAAGAGTTAAGATGCTCTTCTTATCACTTCAAATTTCTGAAATGTGGTTAGGTATTTGTAACTCCCACCCTGTAATCACTGTATTTGTATTATTTGTAGGATGAATAAAACTTGAATAAAACCGGAAGTGAACTGTACTCATCTACTGTACACTCCTCTACCTACACTTAGGGTTACACCTAGTCCACAACTTTACATCCCATAATTTATAATCTCACTATTGGTCTCTATTGGCGAATGGGATGGTTGACTCTGCCAGTTTGAGATGGCTCACTCAGCAGTTCAGAAACCAAAGCAAGGTCAGTAAATAGTCAGATAAATTATGCAAGACAATTATGCCAAGAGCTACCAAGAAAAAAAAAAGGGGGGGTGAAGTTATGTCAGGCAGCTGCTTGTTTCCTTAGTGTGGCTGGCTGGATGTCACACAGCTTGCAGAGAATGTGATCCTTGAAGTGGTTTCACTGGCCCCCAGCAGATCAATGTCCATCATTCAACTGCCCAGAGGCAATCTGCCAGGGGAGGCAGGTGGATTATATGACCTACCCAGTAGGTACGTCATGAGACTATGATACTGATATCACAAGACAACCAGAGTTGGGCCTACAAACAGGCCACTGTATTACTGAACAATACTCAATATCTCAATAATGAATGAGATGTTTAACCAAACTCTGGTCAAGGTCACTGTAAGGAATTTAAAGGAAGGTGACACCAGGCTTGACCATGCCTATAGACAGCCTGGCAGGATAACAGCCTGTACCAATTTTGAAAGGAACTGCATGAGACACAGAGTAGCTGGCATCCTGAAATTGTTTAGCTACCCACTTTTCCAGCATACCTTCACTCAGGGTGCGGCTACTTAAAATAAAGGGCGCGGCCAACCAAGGCAGGAGAAGAGAGAATAACATTGTTTGCTAGCACAGTAAGCTAGCTAATTTAGCTGGGATAGCCTAGCAAATAGTTGGCAAGGAGACATAGAAATGTAAATAAAAAGAGAAAAGGGAACTGAACATGCCTGTGCCTTGCTCGGTGTCTTACATAAAGTATGGGAAAGAGCAATTACACAGACATGCATTGCTCATAGGTCAGATAATACCTATAGCTTAATATTGGCGATGTTTGCTGTGTATCATATTTGTCAAGTTAGCATAGCTTAGCCAGTCGCAGGGACTTACCTGTTAGTCATTTGCTCAGTCCAGCTGGTGTCTTTCTCTTTCACCTGTTTATCCTGTTGGTTGTGCAGGGGAATCTTTCTAAGACACTGCTGTCCGTGTGTGCATTGAAACTTGGATGTTGAGTAACACACAATGATCCCTATTCTTCAAAGTCAGTCATGGATTCTAGCAAAAACTGTGACGGTCCCATTCATTGCAGCATATACTGTCAATCTCTGTGAGCATGGCTGTGCAATATCTGCACATCCACCACCAGTCACTGTTAGCCTCAGCCTCTCCCGTCTCTCCGTCCATCCCAGTGACTCAGCCTCCAGGGTAGCAGCTTATTCATACAAAAATAGCTGACACTAGCTAGTTCACTAACTAAATGGCTAACAATTGTAGTTTTTCAAAATTACCGTGCTAGGGTTCATGATGCAATTCTGATGTGGCAAATCCTCAAAATCAGAACAAAAACATCCGAGCAGTGTTGGAATTTCCAACTGGAAGCACTGACAGGCCTATGTTCACCTAAAACCTACTAAATTAGATGTAAGCTGTTTTGTGATGTTGCCTTCTTTTAATACCTTCATGTCTGAATTGCATTTTAAGGCTACAGCATCATACAGAGATAGTATTTCTGAGTGGTAATATGCAGTGTGGCAAAGACTAACATTTCTTATCAATCACATTTGCTGTCAGAGGTAACAGAACCATCTTACACTGCACTAATATCACTGGGGATATCGTTTAGCCCTGTGACACTGGCAATTCAGTTCCAATGGCTAACTGCCTCTTTGGCAGAGTGCTTTAAGTGACTCTAGCTGATTCAAAACACATGAGCTGCATTGAAGTGGCAAAGCCTGTTCTTCAAACTTGCAGTAAAGATCACTTTTGATGTAGCCACGTCAATACAGTCAGTACACTAACCTAGACACTCGCGAAATGAAAAGCGTGGGCTGACATTTCCAACTTATCACATCATATCATGTTTCCTTGTGTACATATGCAGTGGCTTGGTGTTTGGAAAGCGCCGAGTGCCCAAGCTCTCCTTCTCTGTCCTCAGCCAACAGATTGCAACTGATATCTTTCAACTCCTCCTGTCACTTTTATTTCTGCTCTCTCTCTCTCTCTCTCTCTCTCTCTCTCTCTCTCTTTCTCTCTCTCTCTCTCGGGGTCGACTACAACCTTCTGCCCTCCACACCTTCAACATTTTGCATATTTCTGTGTGTATGTGTGTGTGTAACTGGACTATATAATGAGTCAAATGGACACACAAGCTTGCGTTTCCATTGTAACAACTAAAAAGGAAATTTGCCTTTTCACAGCCCCTGAGAAGAGGTGTAACTGGACAACAGTTAATCCTAACCAATAAACATCCATAAATGACCTGCCAAATGTGAGACATTGTGTGATTATATACCTGGGAAAGAAAACCATAGCTATGTCAGGCTTTCTTCACGCTTTTATTGATGAAGAAAAACAGTTCACTGACCCAACGCCTCAGCACAGCACCTTTTAAAGGTTCATAACTGTTAAAAGCTGCAGCTGCATACGGATCAGTTACATTCTTTATCTCACCTTATAGCGCTTTCAGAATGAAAACTATAAATTTTCAGACCAGAGTGGCCATTTATGTATCTGTGTCCTTTTTTTCCCCTTTTTTCACTTTGGCCTCTAATTAATTTTCTCGCAGCTGTTAACAGATGTTCAAAAAAGAAAGGGACTGAAATCAGTTTTATTAAAAGTCTAACGAGTGATGGGGGAAGGTTAAATAAAACAGCAACAAAGTGAGAAAGCAGCCAACACCACAGAGCAATGGCAGTCTGGAGAGAGGGGAGAGAGAAATGACTCAAGACCAGATTTGTGAGAAATGTCCAGGGCTTTGCTTCTTAAGTCATTCTACGAACACAAACAACTAAAATTTAAAATTATGGAGACAGAAAGAGAAAGAGAGAAAGAGATCAGTGAAAGAAAAAAAGAGCATTTTTCTTTGCTTTACACAAACACATCTGAACAGTGATGGATACATAGCAAAAAAGTAAAAAGTTAAGAAAGCATGGAAGTAAAAAGTGTAAGTTACAACCCCCTGCAGAAACCAAATGGAAATAGTTTAGACCAGTGTGTGTATCTTGGAGAAACTGCTAGCTCACATCAGCCCATGAAAGCACTATAATTTCTTGATGGGTTAAAGAATGTTGCCCTCCCTCATGTTTAACCCAGTGTTTTCCCCTCCATATCCGTTCCACATCTTATGAAATACATCTCTGACATCGTCACCAGGGCCAAACAGATGTGTCACAGTGGGTCTTCTTGCAAATGGAAGGATGTTCAGAAATATTAGAGAAATGTTAAACAGAGTGGACCCGAATGTGAAGCTGCCAATAAGCCTGAACAGAATGCCTGTGGGTCAATCATAATACAGTGCTCTAACTCTCTCTTCCCCTGCAGTTGTATTCATTTTTTATTATCACTGAAAAATAGGAGACACCTGACAATAAAACAACTATTCGGCCAAAAAAAGTCAGAATGAATGAGCGCCAGAATGTACCAAAGAATGTCAGTAGTCAGAAAATACTTGGTTTTTCACCGCAAACAGTTTTTGATTCCTGACTCATCCTGCTTGGCACATTACAATAACAGCCTACACACTGAAACAATTATGTGAATAATACGGGTTGTTTTAACAGCTGTAGA
>OOFE01050933.1:119410-130036 GCA_900323365.1 Monocentris japonica | reverse complement strand
CATCAGCGGCTGGGAGTGCTGTGAGAATGAGAAAGATAGAGAGAGAGGGAGCGGAGGGGAGGGAGAGATAGGGAATGAGAGTGAGTGCGAGGGAGGGGGAGAGAGAGAGATTGAGTGAGGGTGTGAGTGAGGGGGAGAGATAGCAGGAAGTCGAGGGAGAGAATGGGAGAGAAAATAGAAGGAGAGCAAGGGAAGAAACAAAGAGATAAGAGGCTGAAAGACAAAGAAACCACATGGAAGAAACAACAAGGGACACGTACATAAAACAACACAGAACTAGCCTATGGGGAAAATGAAAAAGACACAGACAACAAAAGTTTGGGGAAGGAATACACTGGCTCTTTTCCAGGCCCAAATCTTCATAACAGTAAAACCTGCTCACTTGTCCATTTACTTAGGCTACATTTGTATGTCTAGGGCTACAGCAAACTAATAGTGGAAAAGGATACAATACAATCAATAATGAAAGTATAATTTCATTCATTTCTTGCGTTTCCACAGGTTTCTATACACATATGAGAGAAAAAGGGAAGTGAGCCATGGCTCAGCTCTCAACAGTGTACTAACCCTCAGCTGGGATTTCAAATGTGAGTGTTACGAGTGTGTGTGTGTGTGTGTGTGTGTGCATGCGCACGCGTGTGTGTGCGTCTGTGGGTGCATGTGTCTGATGTCTGAGATCAGGGACAAGCATACGCCACTGACTCTAACACACTTTCAGTTCCTCTCAGCCCTGAAACAACACACTTCTGACATGGGTGTCCGTACTCTTACAATAACGTGTCCCTTTATGTCTCCAAACAGGCTGGTTCTTTGCTGTTTATCTATAAGAGGAGAACCATGCAGTACAGTGTCCCATCCTCTGTGTGATATAGGTCAAAGTTCTAACTTTTTTTCCCATTGAGAGCAAGAGGAAGAGAGTGAATAAGAGAGCGAGAGATAGAGATAGAAGGAGAAGAGATTCAGATATATCAGGGGTCAGTTTTACCGGTTTTACGCCTGGGAAGGGCTTGATGAATCATAAAACTGTGGTGTATTCATTGATAACAGGTTTTTCTGTTAAAACAAATGTGCGTACACATACATACTGACAAATGCAAATGACAATATAGGGAGGAAATACAGTAGTCTTCTAGCCCTGGGTCCCTATATATACTCCTCTAGGTTAGTGAGCTCGCATAGTCAGGATTGTTTCTTCATCCAGCTCGGTGACAGACTGGATACAGTCAGTTTGCTGTGACTGTTGGTGATGTTGCGCTAGGTGATGGCTATAATTCAATATCCTTTCACTCTGCCTGTCAGGCAAACTGGGAGCTCTGTAGGGCTACGTATAGGGTTGTTAGGATAGCTACAATATTCAGGTGAGAATTTTCTTTTTATATTTCATGATCAGTTTCTCAACACCCTGGAGACAGAAGGGTAAGAGGGAAATCAGTTTTCTCTATGTTTTGAACTTTAAATTATTGGAGTAATGTTGATATTTTCGCCGGCCATCCCTCTCAGACCTGTGTCTGAGGAAGCAAGCCCACACACCTTCTGTTATTTCCAGTGCTGGATCAGGCTCACCTCTGTATGGCATGCTGATATAATAGTAAGTCTCAAGCATGATTAGCTGCCGTAATTAAGCTTCCACACAAAAAACAGCAGGCTTTTTCAAAAGCACAGAACAGACAATCGCACAGCTTGAATCTAAGCGATGCAGATGGAATATAGCAAAACTGTATAAAAGCGGCCACACCCTGGCTGCAAAGCCTCCAGCGTCTTCCAGTAAGGTCAATAAAAACGAGCACACATGGACAGGTGAACCCAAACCTGAAAAGCAAAATCTTAATCACTGCCTCACTCACTAATGGCGTATGCCTAACTTTAAATGTTAGGCATACGTGATCTGCACTCAGATAGAATAAGGTGGACTATAGGTGAATCAGATGCCACACCATCCTTCCCTTCAGACAAACAAACAAGAATGTACAGAATATTCCTCTTTGCTGATTCAATACTTTGTTTTCTTGTTTTCATGTTTGCTTGTTTTTTTCTTTTTGTCAGTTTAAACAAATCAAGTCTTTAATTCACCCAACAAATCAGTCTCACAGAAACAATGAGACAGGATGCAGAGATGGCCAGAGCCAAAAGCCTAAATAAAAGATTACTCTCCCCATTCTGTAGTGGGGTACTAAATGGAAAGACAGAATATTAGCAATGAAATAGCTCTGCTTGGAGACAACATTGGAGAAAGGAGTGTGGGGAGAGCTTGAAAAAAAAAGGACTGAATATAAAGGAGAAAAGACAGAGTTGAGGGAGGAGAGGAGAAGAGCATTCAGCAAGGAGGATATAAAAGGAACAGAGAGGGGGGCGAGGGAGTGAGACAGAGAGCTATGGAAGGAAAGAGAGAAAGAGAAGGGAGAGAGAGCATGAGAGAGCGAGAAAAAGAGGGGGGCATGGGAGAGCAAGAGAGAGAGAGCGCGAGTAGAGAGAGAGTGAGAGGAGAGAGAGATCAAGAGAAAGAGGGAGGAGGGAGGGGGAGTGAGTGAGAGAGAAACAGAGACAGAGGACGAAAGAGAAAGACAGAGAGAAGAGAAAAACAGAGAGGGGGAAGGGAGAAAGAGGGATAGCCACAAGAGACTCAAAAACCACAGAATAAAAACCCTCTGTCTGTCTGTAACTCTATATAGATATACAAATATGAATCCTAATATATATGGGCACATTGCATTTATCCAACGGAGAGGATAGTCAGCAGTACAGAATACAACATGCACCTCAAGTTCATTCAGCAAGTCAGTAAACACAATGTAGGACCACGGAGAACCCGTATCTTCTTATCAGGAATGCAGTTTTTCATTGCAGTAAGGTGGGAGAGGAATTTACCAAGGTACTTTATCCTATTTTAGTAGCTCTGAAGTCTCTTCATACTATGTGATTCATGGAAAAGTGTGGCTTAGAAAAATCTAGATATCTGTACAGTACAGTCTCACCAGATTCCTCCTATCAATAAGATATATATATATATATATATATATGAAAAGGCCTTAACTCTTTGTGTGACAGACAGATGGACATACAGAACCATGTTGTCTGTCTTATTAATGTCTTACATACTGAAATGGCCCCAGATTTACTCAAGGTGAGGCCCACGAACCACAGAAGCCTATTAACACTAGATGTCTCTGGAGTGCCTTATGTTGGTGAGACCCAACCACATTCAAACTGGCTAAACCAGACAGTGGGGACAGAGCCGCTGTCCCTCTATGGCCGTCACTCTTTTGTATTATTCCTCCACCTCCCGGTAACAAATTTCAGTCGGAATTACTTTTCTTTCGTCCAAGTTTCATTCTTTTAAATCAAACCCTTTGTCTATCTCTTCTTTTGTACCTTCCTCCTGTTTCCATGGTTACCTCTCTCTCTGCTCTGTACACTATCTATCTCTTCCTCCGTTTCCCTCTCTGTCTCTCTCACTCTGTTCTTATCTTTCTCATTTTGCTTTCATCTCTGCCTCCCTTCCTCCTGCTTTATCCCACACCCTCCTCACTCCGGCTTTTATCTCTCTTCACTTTCATCTGTCTTTCACCTTTCTCTCCCCTTCAAGCCTGCCATTCCATCATGCTGGTTTTTGGTTCTTACTTATAGAGAGAAAGTTTTATCGGTTTCCCTGTCAATTCTGCATTTTTAATCATTTCCAATTTATCCAACCCACTTTCAATACCATTGAGGCATGCATTAAATTGTCCTGGGCAGAATGTGTGCGACTATGAGATGGAAACCATAGGTGCAAAGGCTGTAGTCTTTCACTATCACAAAGAAAGAGGAATGATTTCTGTCATGATATCCAAAGATTAACTGGTTGGTGGTGCTTTGTCTATCAGGCGTACCCTTACGGATTAGTATTTTCCTACAGTACGCTGTTATTTTCCATTACCATATTAACAGCTACGTCAACAAATTTACAACTTGGGCGTGTATCATTGTATTATTTTTGATTTAGTGAAATGCACCCGTAGATGTTCTTATCTGACTGGAGTCCCACTGAGACTGAGGCCATTGAGTAGGTAGCACTCCTCTACATGGGGCTGCCTTCTATAAGGTAGCCTGTCATTTCTCTGCAGTGATGAAGATGTTCTTGTGAAGCACAAATGCCTCCCTCTACGCACCTCAGTTGGGAGATAATTGTATTCACACACAGCTGTGGCAGTTTAACGCACCACCACATCATGTGTCACCATGTGATACTGAACACTGAACTAACACCACTTAACCAGTAACAGTGAATAGAACAGAGGCTCTTTGCAACATGCCCCTTTGATGATTGAGAGGTCAATCAATATTTTACATGCATAGGCCTATGTCTATTGGCCGAGTACCAATTCACTGTAGGGTTGTCATCCATGGCGGTATACATAGGAGGGGGAGTGTGTCTTCAAGTCAGTGACAAACTCATTGCAAGAGACACTGCATGTGGTGTGGGAGGAAGTTTTGTGCTGCAGCTTTGACTGAAACTAACCTCCCTCCCCTTTCCCTCTCCTTCCCCTTCCCCTTAAAGTACCACAACTATTCAGAAAAGAGAATAAAGAAAACCTGAATAGAGGAAGAGAAAAAAAATGGGGTCCCTAGGCGAGAAAGAAAAGAAAAACAATGAAAGAAAACAGAATGAAAAGCAGCCAAAGAAAAAGAAAAGAGAGAAAGAAGGACAGAGAGAGGGAGGGGAGGCAGAAAAAGAGACAGAGCAAAGCATAACCAAAAAAGAAAAAAACACTGAAAGTTCTAAAAGACAGATACGTTTCAGTGGAAATAAATTCTAAGAAGAAAAGGAAGGGAGCAATATACTGGAAAGGTTTATTTGGAACAGACCTAACTGGGCTTGCAAAATCAATAATTACAGTATAGTCATAGCAAATGGATACTAAAGACTGTAAGCTGTTTTGATTCAGTTTGGATAAACAATCATACTGAATTAGACTGGCTGAATTCTTTGCCCTCAATCATAATAAGAAAAGACACAGAACAGGCAAAAACTACACAGTTGCTTGGATTGCTATTTGAAGCTGTTCATGTTAAATTGATAACCAGATTTGATTATTTATTTTGACCAGTGTTGAACTGTTTTATTTGACCTCCCTGTTTTTAACTTCAAATTATTCATTATTTGTGTGCTTGGTTCTAACACTTACATCACTGTCACTATTATCACACACCATGTTTACACCACAAGGAAGGAATACATGTGGCTTGTATTGTTTATGCTATAAAAGCCATTCAATATTTAAACCATGCACAAATCACAATTGTAAACATTTTATTATTTTATTTATACTGTTTGTGTTTTTTTCCCCAGAAATAAATAAACAAATAAACAAACAAATAAATAAATAAATAGAATGCCAGCTTGTTGGCTAAATATTTGTCTCAACTATAAAAATGTCAGACTTTGTAGAATTTTTAAAACACGAATGCTCAACTGAATTGATGCTGATGATATACACCGATCAGCCATAACATTAAAACCACTGACAGGTGAAGTGAATAACATTGATTATCTCGTTACAATGGCACCTGTCAAGGGGTGGGATATATTGGGAAGCAAGTGAACAGTCAGTTCTTCAAGTTGATGTGTTGGAAGCAGGAAAAATGGGCAAGCGTAAGGATCTGAGCGACTTTGACAAGGGCCAAATTGTGATGGCTAGACAACTGGGTCAGAGCATCTCCAAAACGGCAGGTCTTGTAGGGTGTTCCTGGTATGCCGTGGTTAGTACCTACCAAAAGTGGTCCAAGGAAGGACAACCGGTGAACCGGTGACAGGGTCATGGGCGCTCAAGGCTCATTGATGCGCGTGGGGAGTGAAGGCTAGCCCGTCGGGTCCGATCCCACAGAAGAGCTACTGTAGCACAAATTGCTGAAAAAGTTAATGCTGGCTAGATAGAAAGGTGTCAGAACACACAGTGCATCGCAGCTTGCTGTGTATGGGGCTGCGCAGCCGTTCAGAGTGCCCATGCTGACCCCTGTCCACCGCCGAATGGTTTTAATGTTATGGCTGATCGGTGTATACTTTTATGCCATGGAGGTTTTATGCCAATTCATTAATTTGAGCTGTTTCATAATGTTCAGAGTGTTATTTGAAATATAATACAATATCATATGATTAATGATATAATATTGTTAGCGTCTATACTACTTACTTGTATTTTGCTGGATATTTACTACACAACTTTGATTACAATCATGATGACCACAATGTCCAGCAAAACTAACTTGTATTTTTCAAGACAAGTTAACAAAATTTAGATATTTTATAAGTTACAGAGCTTTACATCTCTGAAAATGCTGGGCTGCAAATAAGCCTCAACACTCTATTCAAATTTTAAAATGAAGTAGCTTCCTCTTGTTAGAACAAAACTTTCCACGTTTTATTCACAGGAATAAACATTTTTTCCTTTTTTTTTTCCATTAAAATGATCTGAAAAGATCTAAAAGAGGAACTGAGGAACTGTAAATTACCCACAAAAATATTCAAGTAGTTTGTGAAATTGGTGGCTACACCTACAGGGATTTGTTTGAATAGAAATCATACAAATAATTTAGAATTCAAAAATAGCCTTAGGTTGAAACAATAGGGAGACTCAGCTATTTCTAAAAATTGCAGACTGTAGAAAATCTGAATTAATGGAATAGCACAGATTACAAATATAATGTGTTTTTGAAAGATTGTTATGCATCATGCTTATCCATGAAATAAATAACTACATTAGTCTCTAATTGACAATATTTATGTGATTCCAACCAATCCATGTGACTGTGGCAGTAACAGTATTCAGTCCTCAGCCTATGTGGCCTCCAGGAGGTTAACTCTGTCCAGTGGCACAGATGATGTCATGATCAAGAATCTGATACTGGGTATCAGCAATACAATCTGTAATTGAAAACACTGACCTTCCAGATGATGCTGTAATGAGTGGCTACAGCTATGTCTACCCTTTATACAGTGTGACTCTAATCTTCATTGCAATCCAACAATACCCTACATCTATGTTAGGCATGCTAAAACTGAGGAGTTCCTTTTCACTTTGTTTACGTCGATGCTATGTGAACATTGTCTATACGGGAAGCATTGCTCTCTGTTAGTATAGCATTATTACCTGCACTTAAAATCAGTGGAAAATCAAAGATTTCCATGTATTTAGCTACACCACAGAGTGGCTGAATTCACCACTGAATTTAGATGCCGTCAGTGCTCTTAATGTTTTTTTTAATTGGTAAATTAATAATTTATCGGACTATGGCATCAAAATTTATAGACCAAATTGAAACCCTGGAATTGACTGGATATAGCAATAGTACTGATAGTACCATCTCTTCAATTCAAATGATGCAAACATAGTGGCCACTAGCTAAGTACACCTGGCTAGTATCAGGTAGGACCCTATTTTGCCGCTGGAACAGCCTGAAATTTTCGAGGCATGGATTCAACAAGGTATTGGAGATGTTCGAATGGGATCTTTCTCCATGCTGACTCGATAGCGGTATGCAGTTCCTGCTTATTTTTTGTCCGGCACATTCATGCTGCAAACATCCCACTCCACCGCATCCCAACGGCGCACTATTGAGTTGAGATCTGGGGACTACGCAGGCCACGGGAGTAAATTAAAGTCACTGTCATGCTCCTGCAGCCATATTGAGACGATGCGTGCTTTGTGACATGGCGCATTATCCTGCTGGAAATATCCATTTGAAGAAGGGTAGACTGTGACACCAAGCAATGCGCCTAGTCAGCAACAATGTTTAGGTACATGTTTTTCAACTACTCAAATATTTTTGTCATAATGTGCCCATTGTAGCCTCATCTTCTTATTCCTAGCTGACAGGACCCGGCATTGTCTCCTGTTGCTATAGCCCATCTGTTTCAAGGTTCAACAAATTGTGCATTGAAATGCCCTTCTGCACACTACTGTTGTACTAAGTTGTTATTTGCATGCTTGTGGTCTGCCTATTAGCTTCAATGAATCCTGCCATTCTCCTCTGATTTCTCTCATCAGTCATTTTTGTACACAGAACTGCTGCTGCCTGGATGTTTTTTGTTTATCACACCATTCTTGATAAATTCTAGATAATGTGCTGCATGAAAATCCAGGACAGTGGCCGTTTCTGAGATGCTGAAACCAAGTGGACTCGTCTAAATCATGCACCTTACCCCTTCCAACATTAAGCTGAACAGTAACTGAACCCTGAGGAGTGAACTACTTGCGTAAATGGGAGGTGTACCTAATAAAATTGTAGCTGGATGGGGTGAAATTCAAGTCGTTTACGAACAATCTGATTCTTTCAAATAGCTTGTTCAAGAGAACAAAGAGCCAAGTCTCACAAAGGAATGAAATTAGCCCACATCTGACAAATTTGCTGGAAGTCCACAATAAACGGTTAATTTTAGGTTGCAAAATATGACATTCTCATTGGAGCATTTAAACAAGTTTATTCTGGCATCAGCTGAGGAGGATAACACATTTTGCCAAGCCTACCCATTTGTTTTTGTATATGCCAAATTCAAAGATCGCAATTGTAAAACTTTCTTTTTTTAAATGATAGACAAGCTAAATTTAACCAATAGTTAAATTTTCATTCTTTGGAGTAATTTTGGAAGTAGTGTGAGCAGCTTTTTTAAGTGAACAAAGCCACAAGGTCCAGCTCACCTCATGGGCCGGAGATTCCATAACTGATGAAAGCAGACCACTGTAATTTCTCTAAACAACTGCTTAAAGCCACCCAGTCAGGCTGGATTTCAGTATGGGAAATGGCCCCAGTCAATAAGTTTGCATCATTTGAATCATAGGAGCTGATTCTGTCAGCCAATTTGTGACTGCTCTGCATTAAAGTATTTACTGTTCAAATTATTTCAGGAAATACCCGATCAACTCATTTTCAAAATGTCCCATCCTGACACACAGGGCATTTGAAGTCAGTAAGTCAATAAAATGGGATCTTTAATTTGCTTTGGTACAAACACATGAAAACAATAGTACTAAATACAGATCTCATGAATGCTGTGATTGTTATTTCTGTTATTTTTAGAATTTTCTTAATTCAATGATGTCTTTGAATGTTGATAGTAAGGGAACACAACTATTTTCTCAATAGTTCTATTATTTATTCTTAGTAATGATTTGAATGAAATGTTGAGCAGAACTGTTTCCTTTCCCACTGACTTGCACTAGCATGGCTAACAAATGCTAACAGAAGGCAAGTGCCAATTTCTCAGAAACAAACAGTGCCATATAGAAAAGAAATATATTAGCATATATTTCAAAATATCCATAATATATCGTCAACATATGTTCATTCTTGTTCAAATATATTACTTATATTCAAAATGTATTTTAATATATTTTGAACAGTCACAGTATATTTCATTATTAATATATTCATGAAATATATACAAGGCTATGTAGTTGTAGTTGTATGAAGGTGCTGATCAAAATTGATATTAAGATTTCTTTGAAACAATAAATGAACAGCAGTTACAACTGACTACAAGTATATATATATTTTAGACAATATTTCATATACATGCACTATGCACTACAAGGACCATTACAAGAGCATAATTAAAACAGTAGGCCTAAAGCTGCACCATAAATAATCAGGGTATTCAGGGTAATCCTTTAATATGTGGACAAATATAGGCAGCAAATACATCAAAAGATTTTTTCTGTTGATCTGTTGATCTCATCCCTAGCCTGGTTTCCTCCCACAGTCCGAACACATCCAGGTCAAGTGAATTGAAGACTCTAAATTGCCCATAGGTGTGAATGTGAGTGTGTTTGTTTGTCTATGTGCTCACCCTGTGGTGGACTGGCGACCTGTCCAGGGTGTTTCCCTGCCATCTGCCCAATGCATGTTGGGATAGGCTCCAGCCCCTGTGATTCCTGAATGGGAATAAGCAGGTATGGAGAAACAGATAGTTAAAATATACCTGCAGTAAAAATTAATTAAGCATCAACTGGCCACTGAATGGTTGTAGATGTTGAGGCTTCACATTTCATCTTTTTATCACATTTTTGCTTTGTGTATGAGGGTGAACAAAAGTCCATGTATTATATGGACCAATTGGTATAAATATGTAAAAACATATGCAACATACTTAAAGGTGGAAAATATATGAATTAAAATATATCTTATATATTTTACATATGGGATGGCTTTTCTGAATGTCTTCAAATGGGTTTTCATTGCTAATCAAAAGCAAATGACAAAGCAGTATTTCTGTTACAGTATTTTGCATTGTGATATATTATCTCTTCACTAGACATTTCTGTTGGTTATCTGCTCTTATTAGCTAGCTAATAATCAGTGTTTGCTTTTTGTGGAATGTGCAGCTTACACGGCATTAACAGCAATATGACGTGTACTCCACATAGTTAAGGGAATATACTGTTCATTTCTTGCATGAGACAAATAAGTTTAAACAAGAACCCATTTTAAAAGAGCATTTTAGGTCTTCTATCCTTGCAAGATAGTAAATGTTTTATGAAAGATTCAGTGACAGACAATAGTTGCCCCCAACTTAAATCCAATGAACAGTCACACATCTCGATGTGGTTTCAGAATCAATAGATAGATGATCAAAAAACAGCTATCCAGAAAGGG
>OOFE01050933.1:91502-103430 GCA_900323365.1 Monocentris japonica | reverse complement strand
TATTTTTTTATAAATGTTAACCTTGATAAAGGAGAGAGATTCATGAAAGTGATATCATATTTCTGTAATTGGAGAGCAAGCAGATTTGCAGAATGATTCAGAATACAATTGGTGTGTTGATTTGGATTTGCATGCTGTAGGTGTTCATGCATGGATGTGTAATTATGCCATGCAGCAGCATTATTGGACCCGTAGGGCTGAGGGAGCGTGAAGATGGGGGAGCTCAAATTATAAAAAGAAATCCTCTGAAATCATCTCTGCAGGCTCCTCCTGACAGTCGTCAGAACTAATCCTAGCAGGTTGAGTCCTGCGTTGTCAAAATAAATCTGTTCAGAGGATGCATCATTGAGCAGTTTCAGTCAACACTGGAGGTAATACACACAGGAGGTGATAATAACACAAGGGCCTTGTACAGCAGATGGTCAGAAAATAGACTGGCCAGCCTAGATCTCAGCATGCATCGAATCAGGGCTTTGACGCGTTTCTCTGTCTTCATGTCAAATAGCAGTCATCTAATAGGTTCAAACTCCTTAGATTTGGGCTATTTCTAGCTTGTTGTCTCCCTCTTATGCTGAAGTGTTTGCACCCAGGATCGCCAAAAGGGATGACAAAATTGCAGTTTGATAATGAACAATGAGGATCCACCACTCACAGTGTGGATGGCCTGTTACATTTCTGAGGTTTGGATTTGTGTGGCACAGCTTGGGGTGCCAAATGTTTTCAGGACAGGATCTTTTGAGGTGTTTTGTTTGAGTTTTCTGCACCTCTGGCTAGCTTTTTACCTCCCACCCGCACCAGCTTAACTGAGCTACTTCACACATCAGACAGTCAGATCATGCATTATAGAGCAAACACATTGCAACGAGGTATCGAATTTGAATGTGCAGTAATTGTGTGTTGTTATCACGCTCCTAATTTAATTATTATTATCACACAACATCAATGTTTTTTCATTACATGTTTGTCACATGAAGGAAACAACATGAAACACGGAAAACATGGTAACTGTGGTTTTTTTACTAAGTCTTAGAGGTAGGCTGTGAGTTTTCATGTTCAAACACTGACTGCATTATTAGGCCTGCTGAAGAAGAAACAGTTACATACAGGGGAAAAATCAAATTATGTTTAAGTGCGATCAATCACATTAAAAATGCCAGGTGTATTTAGACTTTTCTGTTGTAATAATAGGCTGATGAAATCAAAGACTGCATGCTATAACCAACTTTGTTTGGTTATGCTCAATGGAATTTTACAACAGCGTATTGGCTTGAATTTGTGTAGGTTTCTTGGAGAGAAACTTTGCATGTTCAAAACAGGCACTGTAACATAGGCAGTGGATACTATAGTGTGGATTTCTGTTGTGTATAAAATATTATTTTGATCATCTTTCTTAATTAATTTATTGTTGTTTGTATGTTGGATTGAAATAGATGATTCACTCCTGACCTGAACTTAAGGCCAAACAGTCCCTCCTCATCATTTTGTTTTCTCTTAATGGTATTGTTACTGATGGTACTGTATTGCAGTGTTGTTCTGTTGCACACTAATGAGCTTGCTTTTCCTCTCTGTAACCTCTCAACTCTGTTCCAGGACTGAGCAGCCCCATTTGTAAAAGGCAAACTTCTGTCCCTGACTGAATGCCTCTATTTTAAAAACCATTGAGAGGTCAGGCTTGAGCCACTGAACGCTTTTTTGCTGCTACATCTAGGCCTAAATGCTAAGGAGATGGTATAGTATTTTGCTTCCCAGCCCATTCTCAGTAGTCTCAGTCAAGTGAATAACACGGTTGGGCAGATCTGACATTGTCTTTGTTTATCCATAATTCAGGTGCTTCTCAATGCTGCTGACTCAGATAACTGTCAGAATTGCTCATTCATTTCATGAACCAAAGCAACTTTTCACCTTCTGAATTCCTAGTCCTGGACTTATTGACTATATCAGTAATGATATAGGCTTTTATATTTATTTTTTATATTTATATTATTTTAATAGAGAATATGCCCTTTTGTTCTTTAAGTGGTCTTGTCGTTTTTTGTTTTTGAGAATTGCTGGGGGCATGGTCATTTCATTTTCATTTTCAGTGTTTTTAGAGTGTTTTATTATTGGTTTATGCTTGACGGTTCTTTGAGAAACTGGGCCTTGCTCAGTATGCTAGTAGTAACTAGCAAGCTTGATAGCTAATCTCTGTTAGTTAACAGTGGTTGGATGGATTGGAGGAGGACTGTGATGGCACACATCCAGGTTGGCGCTTCATCTGGTCTGCCAGACCAGGCAAGGATTGAGGGATCCCTGTCCCTGACATTGTGCTGTCTTGCTTGCGTTAGCAACATGCTATAGCCTACTGACTGCAGACAAGGTGTCGGGGAGAATCCACCAGCCAACAACTGGCCAATGTGGGATCCTGGTACTTCTCTAGGTTGTACTGGCCCACACAGAAAATGTAAATGGTACATTTTGCATATTGGCAGCCCCACTCTGTGTCCAGATTTCCTGCCAGTGACCATACCCGACATCAAAATAAAATGACACCAAATCTACAACTTATGCCCCACTTTCTGATTTAGGCTGGTACGATGGGTGTATATATATATATATTAAAATTTTGTCTAGTGTAGCTTTTAGGGTAAAACACTAATCTTTCCAGTGATACTAAAAGCATGCATATTGGTCATTCAGAAGGATCCTGACATCATATCTGAATGGTGATGCCATTTGTTGCTGCAGAGAAATTGATCTGAGAGCTGGACACGGCCAGTTGCCCATCACTGGGCTAACACCATTGATATTCCAGTACATTGCTTATGCAGTGCACATGTCTGCACATACTGTATACTGTGCCAACAATCTGTTCCCTGTGCTACAGAGGTGTCAATTCAACACACACCAACCAATAAAATGCCCTGCAGCTGGATGTGTGACTCCTTATTAATCAGAATGACAGGATCAATATCGAGCCCCACTCAATGTGCAAGCATAGGCCCATTCGTCTGCTAGTCAGAGGTCCTGAGACAACATGCCACAGGTCACTGTCTTTGAGATACACTATGACCCAATGTGACAGAGGGTCCATCTGTCTTTGACACACACTATGACCCAATGTGACAGAGGGTCCATCTGGCTTTGCATATAAGCAAAGCGCCAGTGTTTTCTTGTAAAGCCACTCCGTTACCAACATCTATATAAATCAGATCTTTGCATCGTGGAGTACATATGAGTTTTCAGACTAAGCGCATTTGTGGCGATGACACATAGACCCAATTAATTATCAGTTTGTTTGAACATGATATCAGCTCTATGGCTCCGTAGTTGATCAGTTGCCTTAATCTCTTTGATGGAAAATACAGTAATGTTAGGCTACTTGGCTTGCTAGTTAGCATTAGTAATTGATCTGTTAGAAAGCATGACTGATATTACATTATTACATTACATTACAATGATGTGATTTATTATAAAATGCCATGTTATGTGTTGTCTTATGAGCATAAAAAGATTGAGCTCTATATGTTTAACTGTATTGCAGAATTTCATGCAAGCTAATAGATGAAGAACCCAGAAGTACGTTCTCTCATTGTGTGATCATCTAAAGAGGATTACAGGAGTGGTGTGAAAATGTGTAGCTAATGAGATACTCCTCAATAAAGAACAAACATTTTAGATTTGTAGAAAATGATTTTACCACAGCAGGGCCTATACTGTAGAGGTATGAAGAGTCTCACCCTCACTGAATTTGGCTCCAGACATTTCCAGTGCCGTGGCAAAAAACAGGCTTCACTATATCATTCTTTACCACTTCTTCCGTCTCTGATAGACGGAGTATTTTCTCCTTGGTTGCCCGGCATCAGGAGGTCTTGTTTAGAGCTCAAACTTGTGGGGATTAAAACTGTTGTTATGGTTCCTTGCTATCCATGGTGTTGCCTGGGAATGTGAGCAGTTGTCACATATCTTTCCACCCTTTGAGGGATTGCCACACGACCCAACAGCAGGCAGATGTCCTCTGATCTGGTCCGTTTCTGGGCTGAGCTAAGTTTAGAGGCCTGCAGAGAGGAGTGACCTGAGAGGATTTCTGGGTGAGGCAGAGAAACTGAGGCCTCTGCTGCTGTATTGGCTGTGGTGTGCATGCTCTGGTCAGTGTATTATTAGGCCTGGCACGGGACTAAAGTTTGCACACACACTATATATTCAGCTTGGTCTCTGGCTGGACCTCAGTTAACTGAGGACTACTGTTAGTCTGCGTGTGCCCTCAAAATGCGAGTCTGTCCTCATAATCTTATTTCTGGAAAGTTAGCTGACAAAATAACCTCCACTTTCCAGGTAGATAGTGATGACGTATTCATTGATTTATCTTATCTTCTGCATTGTTTCTCAGAGGCATCAGTGAGGTGGTCATGGTTAAATGTCTGGATGATGTCTAATCAGTCTCTGCTCTGACGCACCAAAACCATGTCTGCCTAGGCCCTAGGTTCTGTGGTATGGTGGCAGTGCCCAGGGAAATGGTAAATTCAGGCAATAAAAAACAATGATTGTCCATGACAAATTGTACTCCTCAGAAAACTAAAAGTAAAGTTTGAGCTAACCAAGTAGAGCAAGTATGAGCACATATGAACCTTTGACACATGTTGTCATTTGCTGATGATACCCGTGGACATTTGTGGGCTGAAGAGGACAGAGGGGACTGCTGAGATGCTCTGTCTCTGCCCTTTTGTAATGAACTTTCACCAAGCTGTAACATGTTCCTCAAGAGAAACAATTGCCAGTAACTATATGACGAGTCAAAGCTGTATTTCAAACCCTATAACTTGAAGCATCATAAAAATGAAGTTTTTACTTCTACTTCAAATCTGCATGGTGAGGTGGAATACTCTTATACACTTAGTCACATGCTCCTTTGATGAAAAAGGCATGGGCGTATCAGCAGTGCGTCTGAGACTGAGAACAATTTCACATTGCTTTATTCTTAGCATCTGCTTACAAAGTGGAAGTGAAGTGATGTTCCTTAAATAGAGTTCTGTTTTGGCACTCTAAAAGGGCTTTTCCTTTCCATCTTTTTTTCAGTTGAGCTCATAGCATTGCATGTGCACTTGGTGTTGTTCAGATTAGGACAGAACAGCATGGAGACAAACAACTCATCAAATCCAGTAATGCACAACATACCCTCATTTCAACTCATCTGTGACTCTGATCTAAATCAGCTACTGCTAATGCTGAGTGACTGAAGTATGTACTGGTGCCTGCACCTCTGTTAGCATGCATCATATACTGAATATTTCATGAAATGACTCAGGGTGGACTGATGACAAAGCCACTCTTATAAAACTCTGGGTGAAGTCTGATAGTTTTCTGCTGCTTGTCAGCTCTTTGCATCTCCTCAAACCACAACCATATCACCTTTTCAGCACATCATTACATTTAAAAAGCTATATCTCTTTGGTTTAATATTTATATTGCGCTATTAGACGTACTATGCTCAGTCTGTTCAATTGCTAGTCATTGTAATTTGCAATACTGTCATTATATTTTTCCTTTCACTATCACAAGAATCTATATAGTTCCTTTCTGCAATTGTATATTATTTTATATCAGCATAATTGGCTGGAATTTATTATTTCACATAATCACATCAAAGAAAACAAGGTAGGTGCCCTACTCCATTTGAAATACATAATGCATAAACTTATGCATGAAATGAGATGCACTGGCATTTATTGCCATAGTTAATCATATTTAGCTGAGCGTAGTATCCGTGAAAATTGTGATTACGCCCTCAATTGATTGGCTAACTGTTGTTTTAGAATTGCACTGGGAGATGTCACTCAGCACATTAAAATACTTTCCATAGAGGAATGGGTCGGTAATGAAGCTCTGCCTTTTACTCACAGCAACTCACTTTGCAGCATCCCTATTTCCTCATCATATACAGTATACAGTACACAGTACACATAAGTAAAATAAACTGTAACTATTAAGATGGAGAGTGAGTAACTGTACAGATAGAGATCTTCTCCTGTTCAGTGCTGATCAGAAGCAAGGACCGTCTGTGATCTTCAAGGTCAAATTGAGGCAGATGATTTGCTATTTTATTGGAATGCCAGCCTGTCATTACAAGTGCGGCAGACAGGCGCTTGGAGCAAATAAACAGGCTGGCAATGTGCTTACAGTTCACTGTGCTCCTGGCATACCTGCTCTTTAACGCAAGCCCTCAAATCACCACTGCTTAAACGGCCCACCTTAGACATAGACAGAAAGACAGAAAAACAGAATAATGTGTAGTTTGGAAAGGAGGTGTCATTGAGGAGTGCAGGGGTGGGTTGGCTCTGAATGTAGACTGGGAATATTTAATCTTGGGGAATATTTAGCCTGGGGAACAGCTGTGCTCATCTATTGTTATTGGCTCCTGATTTGGAAAAAATGAAGTAGAAACCAGGTGAAATGTACCATCGGAGCAGAGGGATACTCAGAAGTAAAGACAGTCTAGTCTACGCCATCAGTCAAAGGAAAAATGTTACACTATATGCACTTTTTCCATCAGTGCAAAGACTGATTTAACAGACAGATGAAATAGCTATAACTGAGCAAGATCTCATCACACTCACATCATCCATACAGCATAGTTTATCCAAGTATAATCATATCAATTGAAATCATTGCATTAGATTGTGTTTGTCTGAGATTGTTTGAGATTGAGATTTGTGTGAGTGTGAGAGAAATACATTGCATATACTAAGAAAAATTCAATTTTAAAATCCCAGTTGATGGAAAGATATTTTCAATCATTTGGTGGTTCCAACATCCTGCCTATGCATGGAGCTGCATGTATTTTTGGACTTCCAAGCAAACTGACTACTACTACTATTATGTTTGGCCCCATCTTACTTTTCTAGCAACATTACAAATACATTTATATTTAAAAATACTTAGTATGTTATGTACATTGAAATGTTTTTTTTTTTTTGAACCCATAGATGCTGCGATCTGTTTGAAGTAGTCTATTCCAGGTCGCAGAGGGTCTCTAACCTTTCTTGAGATGAAACTGACAATGCTTATTGCAATAGGCCTGCTTTGTTAGTGTGGTGACATCAAAAGTGGTTCTTGGGGGGACGAGAATGGGACCTGAATGGAGAGGTAAACTTAATCGCCGTGTTGCCATGGTAACATAGAACATGACACTGCAGTGAGAGTAGGTGAATGAGGTGACTCGTCAGGCAGTGCTGTAACAGGAGAGCCCACAGTAGTCACCTGTAGCCTTTTAACTCAGCAGCAGATGGGGTGGGGAATTCAAGTAGAATTACAGTAGAATCAAGTTTCCAGATAAGCATCAGAACTATTTTTCACTTGCACTAAGGCCTTGTATAGTTCATCTATATGGACGAGGAAATGTTTCACACTTCACCACTATTGTTGCACTGATCTTGTCATCGAAATTTGCTCAACTTCTATAAAACCGCACCTCTATAAAATTCACTTTAGAAAGCATCGTTAAAGTGAGAGCGTTTCACACCTAGGTGAATGGGAAGGCTTTGAGGCAGTTTGATGGAACTTTCTTAAATATTAATTTTCATTTGGTTAAGGTTAGGGTCAGGGTTAAGTTTAGGCAACTAAAACCTTGGTTAATTTTAGGCAGGTTAGAGTAAAGTTTTGGTCATGGTTAAATAAGAAAAACATGCATTGAAAATGAAAACTTTATTCACTGCAGAAAATGTGTTTGTATGAGTCAGCTCTCAAGCCTGAGTCTCCGGAGTCGAACGCAAGCATATAAGTCCATCCACAATCCGAAACTTCCATGCTCTTACTTTCCACTGCACTATTTCAATGTCAAACTACTTCCTGTTTCAGTCACGTGAGCTCCACCTCCTGTTTCACACAATATATAGAATATCATACGAAATTATGCTACAATACTTTTTGTGACTATAACTATGATGTTGATATGAGAACAGTCTGAGATACAGTATGTCATTCCTTCTCTTAGGAATCTTGAGAAATATTTCATCTGTTTCAATTGTCTTTACTGATCAAACTGGGCGCACGGGTGGCATCCATCATCAACTCTTGTCTTCAAGTTGGGTGAAGAGAGTTTATAGTGTGCTGTCTTTAACTAGCCTGACTCTAACAGTAGTATGATAGGACTGTGAATGTCCCACATTGTATCAGAGCCTCTTCGGAGCAGCTGTCCCATGGTTCATGAGATCCTTTGAGGCTATGGAGGCCACGTCCACAGCCGTCATAGTACACCTCACATTCTGACTGAGGAAAAGGGGGCTTTAAGGTGTGGTGCCAAGGGTGGGGCTCTGTAGTCTCATGGCTCGAGGCATTGCGTACGCCAGGGATTAAGCCTACCATTCCAAGGCATGGTAATAAGATGCAACTGCTGCTCCTCACCTTTTTACTGACAGCAGCATCTGCACAGCCCACCCTGCCTTTTGTTAGTTGGCAAAAGACATCATTCATAATTTCTGTATTTTTTTGTATATGTTTACCATCTTCTTCACTGCTTATTGATCTTAATATCCTTTTGTAAAGCTTAAAAGGCAGCGGCATGATTGTTGCAGGTTGGGATGTATGGTAGAGTGGAGATGGATGGTCAAACTAAACAAGACGCCCAAGAAAAAAAGTGGTTGCTTATTCACAATGATCAATGGAGTGATACTTGTTTTAATGACATTTCAAGTCATCTGCTAATGGCCTCATATTTTTAGTGCATAAAAGTTCAGTGATGACTCAAGTTAAATCATTTGTCAAGACAGGTACAATTTACAATACAGGGTTGAGAGAACAAGGCCATCAGAAGCTGAAGGACAGCTTACAATAATGCCATATCTTTTCATAGGTTACTGAATATCTCATGGGGTCCATTTGACAGTTTTTACATGAAAATGCTTCCCCTTATTTAGCAGTGAAGGTCAAAGGTATGAATCTATGGTTCTTCTTTTGTCAGCTTTATATGATCTCTGTAGATCTGTGAAGTGGAGAATATTTACTTTAGGCTTTATGTAAAGAACTGTAGTGTTTTATCATTATTGCACATGCTAGTGATAACAAAGGAAGAAGCAATCCAGACAAAGGATTGCTTTATCATTTGTATAGCTTAAATATATTTTTGCTATTGCCGTATGCCACAGTCTGAGTATGTGGTCAAGCATTATATCTGTTTAATAGGTTTTTTCCCCAAAAACATGTTGGGATATTACTATGGGTATAAAAAATATAATAAAGTTCTGTACCACCAAGTATAAAAGGACTTTCCACTAATCTCAACCTTGATCAAAGTTGGGTGCGTCTGTGCAAGCATTGTGTTAACCATGTCACCATTATGGGCATGTATGGGATATTATGGGGTATGTCATTTCTTCTTCATGGGAGAAAGTTTTATTTTGAGAGTATATGTCATGATGTTTGATTGTTCTTGCCTCTTTTCAGCAACAACAGAAGGGGCCAGCTAATCACCTTTGACCTTTTCAAGGCTTGTGGGGGTGAAGATGCTACTGCTAAGTGTGATCAATCAACACCATGCATCATGGTTGACCACTTTTTACTTCATGTGTGAAATCTGAGTTCCTAACCCTCCTAACCCTCCAAGGAAAAAGCCATTCTTTTCAAAGTGGATTATGAAAATAGTCATGCCTATGCTCTGTAAATTTTAATGTTTGAAAAGTGGTAAAGTAAATCACAAGCTTAAAATATTATTTTAATATTGTGACAATAAGTGCATTTCTTTTCTGAAACACAAAAACTATAACATTCTTATGACACTTGTAGAAGAGCTTTATTAGTGTTTGGTCCTCATGTCAGGTTTCATTAGGTGCTCATGTAATGGTTGTGCCATTTTATTACACAAACATTTCCAAACAAAAGTTCTTTTGGCAGTTGGTGTATTTGTCTGAAGAAGATGCCTTGGTTTAGCCATGAAAACATTGCACATTGGATGCTGTTTGTTATACACCACCTCATTGTATCACCTTTCATTGCACACGTTTTCATGGCTAAACTAATGCATATTGCAAACCACATTCTTCTTCTTCTTCTTCTACTTCTTCTTCTTCTTCTTCTCCTCCTCCTTCTTCTCCTTCTTCATAGTAGTAATAGTAGTAGTTTTCATAATAACATAATCACATTTGGACTGTTAATTTGAAATTTTCACTCAATAAATTAACACAGTGTTCTAGTGCTAGCATTACATGGAGTTGTTATGAATGCGCTATTAACTTGATTCATTTAATTATTTTGACTTCCTTCTTTATTTGATACTCATAAAATCTTTCACATCAGTGTGTGTAGTGTAGTAATGTTTAGAGTAAATACGTCTGCTGTGATTTATGTTTGAAACAGCTGAAATGGCTTATTGTCTTCCGAGAGAGTGCTATGGTCTCATGTCAAGGTCACCCCTTGTTCTTCAATACTGTCATTGTTTTTTCCTCTGCAATGAAATATTGGAGTGTGTTTGCAACTTTGTAATAGAACAGCTTCTTGGGAAAGAGGGTTTTCATAGCAGTGGGAAATAGAGTGATAAGCTATGTGTTGCAGGAATAATATTTCAAGGCTGCTGTCCCCCGCAGTCATAAGGGTTCAGCCAATCTGTGTTAGCAAAGGTCAGGTCCATCTGGAGTGCTGTTTACATTCTGGGGTACCCTGTTTCCTCAGGCATAGTCGACCGAAGAATAGTGTCACACACACTGGAAGTCATACAGTCTTGTCCAAGTACAGTCTGCATTCCAGGCAACCTACAAAACTTAGCATGTTTGGAATGCTCTATGTTCCACTTCACAATGAGAGAGACTCACAAAGGAGCCGTTGGATTCATTCTCTTGCCTGTCACGTTATTATTAACTTCTTCACAGACACACACAGTGCCGCTTTATTGTCTGATTCTGTTTGGGCACATTGTAACGGAGATGATATTGTTAGTGTGTTTGTGAAGGTCACATCTGCAAGTTATGATGGAGGATCTTTATTCCGTCTTTGTTGGAGAGTCTTATATTAAAAAAACACCTGGACTCAACAATTATTTTCTGTCTAGTACTGCATTATTCATGCACATGAAATAATGGCACACAGAAACTATGTTGCTAGCCCTGTTTTTTATTATTATTATTATTATTTTTCTTTGGGACCTCTATGGGGTATTGCTGTACAGATGGCCCATGGGAGTTTTCTGTGGACATGCTAAGGTCCCAACTCCATTCTGTACCTGGCCATCAGGGCTAAAATTAAAGGTCTCTATGGTCTGTCATTGCTGCACTCCAGCTCCGGCTATGTCATCAACACGGCGCTGGAAACTGTTAACCTTCCATTTGGACTTGCTGTGACATTGTTCTTCAACCACAGGTTAACGCTCCATTTTTTGAATTCATAGAGCACTTACAGGGGCTCCAGTCCACCAGCAAGAACTGTTTCTTTTCATCGTTCATCAAAAACCTTTTACTCAGTTGATAGTTCGTATTCAAGAATACATTGTTCAGATCTGCTACAAATCAAAATTTTCAGATCTTTGAGAAAAGCTCATTTGAAATTGAAATATATCTGAATATCTTGTTCACACACCACTTGGTAAGGTGGTGTGACAATTTCATTCAATATTAACACATGTATGCTCCTAATTCACAGTGTGAATTGTTTTGGTCTTTTAACAACTAAAACCAGATATGGATTAAATTAATATGGTCCTCTATGCGTTATGGTCGCTACAGTGTGCTTTAACTTTGAAAAAGGACTTCCATTGAAAAATATTTTGTTTTTATTATTATGTAATATCATTTTTTTAGAAGAACTGGTTGATGAATCAACTTTATTTGGCACTAACACATGTAGTGAATTTCTTTCTTTGCATCCTACCTCTGACTAGATACACACACACATCACCCCACACACATGCACTTTTCCAGTTGGAGGACAGTGCAGGCAGCAGCTACTGGACAGTGTGCCTGGAGCAGTTGG
>OOFE01050933.1:58600-85791 GCA_900323365.1 Monocentris japonica | reverse complement strand
CAGATGTTTGCTCCTAACAGTTCTACATGTTCACTCTCACTTGCTGTAAGGGATCTCAAATGACCTTTTTCAAAGGTTGAATACCAGCATGCTTTGTGAGCACTAGTAAGCACTGGTCACGCGATCAAATTACTCCACAAAATAGATGTATGTTGACGCTCATGCTCTCTCTATGGATGCACACACAGACACATACACAGGCTTACACCTGAAGGAAATAAGTCACATTATAGTCTATTATATCAATATCCATAGTGACATTAAGCCCAAGTGACAGCACAACATTACAAACGTTTATTTTTATGGGCTTGGTTCTAGCCATTGAAAGAATTTTACAATTAACAGATCATAAATATTTCATTTGTACTCATGTATGCTTTGAGGAGAGCTCAGCAGTGACAGAGAGTGCTGTTATAAGGAGCACCTCCCTTTCTCAGTCCACTCCTCTCCCACCCTCCGCAGAAGCAGCCTATGATGTAATGTTCCTACTGCTGATAGAGCAACCCCCTCTCCTGCTTTTCATTTTTCCCCTCCCCTTCCGATTTGCTACTGCTGCTGCTGGTGATAGTGGTAGTGGATGTGTGCGTGTGGTGCCGGTTCAGCTGCAGCCCTGGGCATCTCTGGGGATCCCTGCAGAGCTTCTGTTCTTCTGTCACCACTCGACCGAGAGCTGCTTCTACTGAGCACTGCAAGACCTTGTCCTCTACAGATGAAGGTAATTCTTATGGCTCGTGACAAAGAAAATGCATTGCAAAAGAGGGAATAAGAGAGTAGAGGGAGACAGTAAAATAGGGAGAGAGAGAGGGGACAGGAGGCTGGCTGAGTGTCCAGTTAGCTGCTGTGTAAATTGGCCTGGTCGGTGAAAGCTTCTTGTCGCCATGGCGTTGGGTGCCATGGCAATAGATGAATTTTATTCCCTGTGGCTTCCTCAGTGTGTATGCATGTAGTATGGTGTTGGTTTCCATGGTAAAGATGAGACAGATTCTTCTGCTGGCTCAGAGGTAATTCAGCATGGCTCATGGAAAGCTACAATACCTTTGGAGAAGTGATTTCTTTTGTACAGGTGATTACAGTAAGCTTTTTTGCTGCTCAGTTATCTTAGACTTTTTAAAGAATAGAGCTCTGTTGTACTTTTTAATTTTAGTGAAAAAAGATTTGGCTCATTTGATTCTTTATTTATCTTACTTACTTACTTGGACCATATATCTCACTTTCATTTTTGCCTGCTGTAAAGAAACTGGGCGTGTACATGGACAATGCTGCAGTCTAGAATGAACGATACAGTGAATGTTATCTGCATGCAGATTTTCGACTGTTTCAGAAGTTAGGTAGCTGCTCAGCCAAACACTGTTTTCCTTCATCATCATCGTGACCAGGATGTGTAATTCTGGCACAGATACTTCAATGGGTTTGCTTTAAATGTTGCTGACTTTCAGCAGTTGCTTAACCTTAACTCTTCTACTTTGTCTGATGCTAGGTTAATATTTCATGCCTTGTCTGCCCCACATGTAGATGGGGTCATAACTAATTCATCCCCAGGATTTTCCCTCTACTTATATCAAACCAAGACAAATTCCATCACTTGTTTCCATTCATTCTGTCTAATACCATCAGAGTACATTAGGAACATAACATTTCCCTTTTGTTTTAACTGTGTGTTGATGAACACACATCTTTAAATCATAATCCCATTAGCCTTAAAGTGACCAGAAGGAAGGTGTGAGCCCTTTGGTGGTAAGGGTTTATTGTGGAGAACAATTGAATGCTTTGATTGGTCAGGGAAAACCACATGGTGCTTTTAGGGTCATTTCATGATTTCCCCATAGGGAAGAGGTCATGTTTACAGTGAAGGTAATTGGCTCCTTTAGACACAGCAGACACAGAACATATTATCCTTGAGGCAATTTTTCTTCTGCATTTGCTGGAGAACAGGCTATCTAGCCATGGCATGTGTGTAGCTAACAGCCAGCCAAGTCTCCCTCTTGTCATTCTGACCTTCCTTTTATCACCTAATAGACAAAACGATGTTAATCAAGAGTGGACCAATGGAGTAATGCGTTATAAATGTCTATTGGGAGTGATCAAACCAGCCATTTGGACTAAGTCAAATACCGCTGTGTGGTAGCAATAGTCCTTGTCTTGTCTTTGTCCTTTGTCTTTGTCTTTAAGCACTTACCCCCTAAGTAAAGAGGATGTCGAAACTGCGATGTAAGGTCTAAAAGCATTTCACACCTGCTCATTCTCCAAGGAGATTTTCTAAGTGAAGGTAATTGCTCATTTCACATGTAATCTGAATTTATAGCCCCATTGTAGATTTTTTCATTTTGAATTCAAGCAGAATGAGTGTGCTTAGCAGTATTCATTTGGGAGATTTTAAAGGCTGTTCTACAGTGTGTTTAAGATTTAGATTTCACATTTGAATCTGTTATGCTGGAAAGAAGAAGAGCCATGTGACCAATTATTTTCATTACACAATGTTAATTAGTATTTTATTTTGAGACCCCCAGAGATGTACCTTAAATGAGAGACTTTCATTTGCTATGGAACAGCTGGACATCTAAGGTAATCAGTCTTCAATAAGTGCTGACCACCTCTGATCCTAGCAGAACTCAGCTGACTTTAAAGTGCCCCAAGAGGCTTGACAAGGAAAGGCCTTTCTTTTCACTATTAAAAGTCCTACTAGAAAAGTTATAGAACATTTTCAATGCACCTATCTATGATATGATCTTTGAGAAATCTTATCATAAACATTGTTTGCTGCAGAATCAAATTACTTGCCACGAGGGGCAAGTACAATTTGCTTGATTAATTTGATTAATTTCCCCCTCCATTGGAAGGAGGAGGACATGGTTGTTATGTGGCTACAGAGTGTGGGTGTGTGGGGGAGGGGGATTTCAAATACAAAATACAGGAAAGTTGAGCTGCTGCCACTTTAGTACGGACATGGTGGGCCACCTGAGGAGCATCCGAGCTGTTCCTCTCGCTCTACCACTGTTGAGTTTTAAACAGGCCCACTTGGTTTGGAGCTGTGCCACTGGCTCTGGTTTGATGAATGTTAAATCCAGTAAATAGTTTGGCAGTGACTATTATGTGCTACAAATAAATGTTTCTATTAAAAACACAAACATAGATTAACAAGAGGTTGGGAGAAACAATTGTATACAGTGAGAGAACCAGGAAGAGAGAATGAAGTGATGATGTGCACATCTGATGTAGTGGACACATGACTGGCAGTGCTGGGAACTCCAGTTTTGTCAGACTAGTGAGTAATGCATAGGAGGGTGACATAGCGAAACGGAGCATTGAGGAAACAATCTAATGAAAGGACCTGGGGTGAATCATGCAGATTACGGCGAAGCTCTCACACACACCCCTGGGATGGTTCATTGGCATCACCACCCTGCCAGAGGGCACTCATCCCACAAATCACACATAGGGAACAGGAAGTATATCGACTTTGAATGAAAATGCTACGTCAATTATCATCACCCTCATATCGCTCACAGATCATATTTTATTACCCATACTAGGGACAGGGTGAACAACCTAACCCGTGTCCTAACTGTCCTGTACACTTTCCATCATACTGAATTAGTCAGGCTTGTTTGTCAAAATGAGTCACTCACTTCCAACTGGGTTGTACTGGTACCTGACAGCTCATTCACCCTTGAAAAGAGAGTTTTGAAATTCTTGCCACACTACAACTAACAACATAATAGCATCAATGTTCTACAAAATCTTAGCATTACTTTAATATACTGTATACTGTATATATAATAGTCTAAATGCATTCACCAGGAACATGAATGAAGGCACATCTAACAATCAGACCAAAACTGAAGTTGTGTGAGGGCAAGTAAAGGCCATGACTGAGTGGAGTCTGATATAGTAGTTGTGACTGTGGTAGCTGTTTTTCCCTAGAGGTTAGAATCAGGCCTTGTGTCCACTGGGCATCTCTTTTTAGCTTGTGGTGTGTGCTGGCCATGGCTCCTGCTGTTACTATGCAACTACTGACAACCTGTATGAAGCATAGCAGTCTTTTGCTAAAAGTTGAAATATTTGTAACTTTTTGTGCGCAGTGTTTATGGCGATAAAGCATGCTAAGCTTCCCTAGTGTTAAGGCCTTAGCTAGCCTAGAGAGTTATCCTAGATTGTGCAGTTCCTTGATTTACTGTAACCTCACTCTGATAATAAATGCCCGCTAAGATAAAGGCGAGTGAGAAGGAGCGAGAGAGCCTCATTACTATATAACTGTCTGTTACATTTTCCTGGCACATGAATCACAAATGCATTTCAAGATAAAACAGTGATGTGACACATGGAGAGTCTAGTGTTAATGCTGACATTATTGTAATTTTGATCTTGATGACATCGTCAAATAGTGTACTCATGAGCACAGAAGTGATAACATTAAGCTGAGAGTGCAGTGCTACTTTAGCTCAATTGTCTTAGGAGTCCTGTCAGCCTCAGCCACTGCCAGTAGCCTAGTCCTGCTATCTTGTGTGTTTCCATTAAGCTAATATGTGTAACACAAGGGCTTATCGCAGCATTGTAATGCCTAGACTGTTATTCATTTATATAGAATGACCTGTCAGCACTTCTGCTGGCTGTGTGTGTGTGACATGCTGAAGAGAATGACCAAACTAGCATTTTTAGTCAGTCTCCTGAAATCACGAAAGCCTGTGTCAGATGTTTAAAATATATTTTTAACCGTTTCCATCCGCTGAACATTTTCCTACTCAGTGTTCTATGTTTTATAATTGCTCCTCTTACTGGTGGGGTGCACTTTGTCTTGGAGACATGTTGACTGGAGGCAATCAAAAGTGACATTTTGAGATCAGTCACATTAACGGGGTCACAAGCAATAAAAAAGACCAGTGTTCCTCTGTTTGACTAGTCTGAGCCACGTGTTCGGACGTCTGCGAGAGGGGTCCCCTACGTTCTATGGATTGTTTACACAGGGTCGTCTGCATGGCAGTGGCAGGTGGTCCAACTCAACGAAAGGTGAGTTACCAATGCAAGGCAGTGGGTCTCCAATAGGGACAGAGGTATTTGACTGACTACAGAATGTCAAAGCGTGAGTTGGAAATAAGACATCCGCTAAGTAGCCTTGCTGTAGCCTCTGTACATCTCAGGTGACCACATGGACTCTCTACTCTACTCCCTCCACGCTGACATTCTGAATCCTGACACCTCAAAACTTGGCATTGCATCTGCCTCCTTAGCCGTGCCTAAGTGATATAATTAGCTACTACGTTTTTAGAAACAGGCGTCCCCGTCTCAACACCCCCGCTATCTTACACCTCTCTCTATTTACCCTGGAAATGTTCTTGGAAAAAAGGCATGTAAAGTTGTTTGGTAACACTTTACTTTAACATTTTAAACACATTTTCTAATACATCCATTCATATTATCACACATCTATAAGCACATCCTTTTCTCCTTATAATCTCCTAATTATGGTACATTTATAACACATCTATTTTGGGAATTCCTATTCAGAAACAAATATTTGGCATATTATTAAATGAGATGTGATGTATTCTGAAGCTATTAATAACAAATCAAGCCAAGCTCTGTCTATAAAGCATGAAGAGCAGTATGTGGTTTCTTTTGAGCAGAGTGTCCCCTTTACAGTGCATGAAATGGTCCCTTCTGAGACTTCTTAGCATCACTTCTCTTATAGTGCTTTCAGTGTCGTGGCCTGAAAGTTTGTCCTTGCCTGTGTTGTGTGTATTATTTTAGAACCGCTTTGTGGCACAACCTCATGCACAGGCTCTGAAAGAATCAACCTCACTAGTGGAGGAGCCGTTTATATCTTGTAATCTGGTGGTTTTCAGCTGGATTTGGCATTGTCTGATAAGTCATGGCACATAATATTAAATGCTATTAATATAAATAGTATTATATAGTTTTGATTTCTCATGGTCTGGAAAAAAACTTTATCGTGAATGGCTAGAGTCTGTCCATTGATTTTGTTTAAGGAGACCCCCTGACGCAACTGTTTTGTTTGTTCAAAATTCATGTGCAGAAAATATTTTAACATTGTATTCCAGGCATAAACAGGCAGACAACGTTTCAACGTTGGGGAGTCATACTGAAATTCCAGAGTAGGGTTTTAACCAGATTGTTCTTTATGAAAAAATCAACTGATAAAGTAAGCCATGGCGATGATGACTGGAGATTACTTTTTGAAAAAAGTAAAAATAACGTTAGTAAAATCGTGTTCACAGATTTGAAGCCCCAAAAACTGTTTAATGTTCAACAAAGTTTAAATTTCCAGATACCAAATAAACAACATGGGGATGCATAATGATTCTGATTTGGTTGATAACAAGGGGATCATTTCCCAAGAGAGCTGAAACATATTCAGTGAGCGAAAACCACCCATTTCAGTCAATTATCTGTAGGCTAATATGTGCATGCTCAATACTAAAATGTGATTACAGGCTTATTTAATCGCTCTTCTCGTTTTAAATTCAGCCACTTTACAGTATGTTGCACAACTGTTTTTGTTTGTGTAAACTTTTTAAAACACTGAGGTGGAAATACAAAAAATGTGGACAAGGATTGTCACCAATCTTGTGAACAGCAAATCACAGGTTTGATCTCTGTGGCAGCCAGTCAAAATGTTTTTCTCTTGAAGAAGCCAGCTCCTGGTTGCCACTCTGTCCTGACCCCTCTGAAATAGATTCCTCCGTAATACCCCAGTTAAATACAGAAATCAAGAAAGTCTTAAGTCAAGATCATCTTGTAGTTGTATCTCTCCCTCTTACTCCCTCATCTCTCTCTCTCTCTCTCTCTCTCTCTCTCTCTCTCTCTGTCTGTCTGACAGCGTGTGAGGGGAGGGGCAAGAGTGTGTTGAGTGGCCAGAGGCAGGCTGTAGTACAACAGCGTGTCAGAGAGAGGGAGAGAGAGCGGAGCAGGCATTTAGAGCTTTAAACACTATTGCCTCTATTGTGGATAATCTTCTGCCACTTCCTGGAGGGACTTGATCTGTCTGTGTCACCTAAAAGGGAACCTTTTTAGCTGGAGAGTTAGAGAGTTGGCTTCAGAGCCGTGTGGGGCAGAGAGTAAGTACTAGTGCTACACAACCTACCCTTGTGTTCATTAACTGTGTGGTGCCTTGGCTCCATTAATCATTGATGTGAGTATGCTGGGGTTCTGGTTGCCTATTGAAATTATGTCGCATGACATGTCATTTCCCTGTTGGAGAATGCTAAACTTTTTATGACTTGGTCTGCATGGGGTTTGTTGTTGGTCTCTCTCCAACAAGGCAAAGTGGGTGTGAGTTGACATGAAACAGCCTTCCTCCCTCTCCAGTAAGTCTTTATCACATGGTGATAGCAGGGCAAGGAGGTCATTAAAGACCCAGTTTGTGTTTTTGAGTGTGTGTGTGTGTGTGTGTGTGTCGTGTGTGTGTGCCTCTGCGTCTGCTTGCTTGCATGTGTGGGTGACTGTGCATGGTAGCTACCCTTGCATTAAGAGATGTTGGTCTTGGACTTATTTTCTTTGGAAACACAGCTATTTACCTGGGTGTGTTCATATTTTAAGACCTGTTGGCGTGTATGTGACTATCTCCAGTAATGTAGAAAAACAGTGTTTTTCCAGTTGGATACAATGTCTCAGACTCTGGCTCTTTAAACTCAGCAACAGTGAGCGTGTCACTGGCAATGGGGCCTCTTTCCACAGATATAGGAGTTAGTGAATGTGGCAGCCAGTGCACACACATCCTCTCCCAGCTAGGACACCTTCTGTGAACTCTGAGGTGTGTGGAAAAGTTGGCTTTGCAATTGAGGGGAACCAACATGAAAGAAAGAAACAAAGAAAGATGAAGTCTTAATTGTCTTGGTGTGACTGTCTGGTTTTTGTGGTTGAGAACCAGCGCAGCAAAATTGTTGTTGAGGTTTCGATTAGAATGCTAGTCAGGAGTTGGCGATGTGCTGCTGGCAGTGCCGCGACAGGATAGAGGCTTCAGGTGTTAGTGTGTGAAATTCAAACCTCTTACCCTCATTCTGTTGGCAGCACTATTAGGACTAATGCCAAATTGTTAGATGTGTGGGAGGGAGTTAAAGGTAGAAACCATAAATGGAAAGGACGGTGACGAGGTCAACCCAGAATTTCTATTCTTGCTCCGTTTTAGTGTGTACTGTCAAATATATATTACCTGAAAAGCTCTAAAGCCCTTTCCATTAGTATTTGACAAAGCAAAACGTGTGGCTTGTGCAGCTAGAGAATAGTATGTGCTTTATTCCATTATTAGACAGGCCCTAGCTTTCATGATTTGATTATTTTACATTTTACATGCCTGTCAGTTTCTCAAGAGGGAAATCAATGTCATTGTCATCTCATATGGCCTCAGGAAAGCTTGATACCCCCGTTAAAGGCCAGACCATCTGATCCTGGGGGTGTAGACTATCCTGTCTAGCATGCAACAGGACAGCTGGACATGAGAGATAACCTTCCCAACCCAGCTTTAGCGGACACAAGTACTGAACTGATCAACAAACACCCAGCAGAATTGGAATAAAGAGGAGCTTTCATGCAGTTTTTTTTATAAACAAGCAGGCTGAATAAAGCATGGTTCTATCTCATTTGCAACAGAGAGAGCTCTGTTTTACGGTCTCTTATATGGAGATTCCTCTGTCTGCTGTAGATTTCCAAGGAGAAAAGCCTGCCTGTGCTGACCTTGCCCTGGTGTTTTCTTTTGGTTTGATCCACAAAGAAAACAGCTGGCAGTAGCATTCTGGATACCGGGGCCTTGACAATGAACTGCCTGTATGATGCTGTCAGAAAGAGTTTAGCTCGTTGGTAAAGGATGGTGCCTGTTATATCAATATCTCAAATCCAGACTCCATCAAGCTACTATTAACAATCCTGAAAAGGAGATGAAAATATCCTTTTATGACATGTCATGAGGTTGAGAGGAATGTCAAAATGTAGCACAGAATTATCCCGCAGTATTTGGATCATATGATATGTACCCAAGTTCCTGGATGTCAGTCTTTATAGTTTGTTCTGTAAATAATACACTCACAACTTCTCTGATGAGTAGGCCTAAATATCACTGTTGCAGAGTTTATGTCGCCATCATGGAAACATTCCTTTGCAGAGTGAAAATGTATTTGATGTAATGCTGTTCCAGATCAAGGCTGTTGAAAGGAATAAGCAAAGAGAGAAAATTATGCTTCTGTGTTGTGACGCTGTTCAAAGCAATGAGCAACCTGTTGCAGATTACTGTTCAGAGAAAAAAACTAAAGATGGAATACATCACGCCGTTGTATCACAGTGTAATCCCTTATGCTGGCCCCACAAGCACATGTTTCCAATCTTTGTCAGCATATCCCAAGGGCATTTTCTCAGCATTAGGCTACTCTGATCCTTCTTCTTCATCTGTTTATATAGGCAGGTTGACTCTCTCTCTCTTTCTCTCTCTCTCTCTCTCTCTCTCTCTGTGTGTGTGTGTGTGTGTGTGAAAGAGAGCGAGAGAGAGAGAGAGAGAGCACGATTACAGGCTAATGTTTGTCTGACAAGTGCATAGCTGTGAATTAGATCACAATTTAGCTCATGCAATTATTTCTTGTAGGAAAACCCAGGGATGCAGCTAAACTTTAGTCAAAATATAACGTGTTGCCATCCAAGCTAAGCTCAGTGAAGTACCACAATACAGGCCTACTAAATTAAGCTAGGCCTAAAACATAACATTGGCTCACCTAATTGTTCTGGAGAAAAGATAAATTATATAGAAATGAGAAGGTTTTTATCATGGCTATATCATGTTGATAGAAAATGTTTTTTTTTTAATTAGCGTAAGTATGAGCCCCTCAAAATAGCATGGGTCGGAAAAAAAATTGTTTTCCTTAAAAAATGTGGTTTCCTAGAGTAAACGTTTGAAAATCACTTAAAGCAGTATTTAATTTACCTACCAGGGCTCATTGATGATGTCTTTCACTTCCTGTTAGATGGGCTTAGCTGTGGCAGTGTAATGGTCAGGAGTGACACTGGTGAGAGCTATCATGTTTCTGTGGTGACTAAAGTGAGTGAGAAAAGGGTTAATAGCTGAGACGGAGGGGGTGAGCTGTGGAGTGGCTAGCCACTTGTAACCTGAAGGTTAAACACAGGCCTTCAGGGAGTCCTATTACTGTGTACTCACTGATGGGAACTCTGCAAACATGCATTCTGGGAGCACAGCAGGTTCCTCTGTTTTTCCCAGTCCAGCACAGTGCCATGATGTGGGAAATGACTGTGGATATGGATCCTGGCCAGATCGCTGTGTTTGCTGTAGTGTCTCTCAGATCTGTCTTGTTACCCCTATGAGACATACACAGAAACACGGCACATATGTATGGAGCACCTTGGGGTTTCACCTCATTCACGCAGTGCCTTATTTTAACTGTACACAAGCCTGTGGAATAGCTTTGGAAAACCATGTAGAGTAGGTTTCCACGTGTGTCAGCGTTTCTCGTGTTGGTGTGAGCAAAATTGTCTTTTCAGGGCGTGTTGGGCCATCACCCTTCACTTCACACCTGTTCCTCTTGCACGTCCATGTTACACACATAATGCAGCTCTATTTTAATCCTTGATGGTATGTGGACGTCTATACTTCTGATGTTGGACCTGTGGGACAACTAAAAGTGAACCAGTTCTTCTTCTTCTTCATTATGTGTCACATACAGCAAGTGTGTATCAGGTTGTTGTTAGCTGTTGGAAGTGTTTGTGTGACATGGGTGCAAGAGTAGGTCTGATTAATAGAATCAGCCTTCAACTTAGCCTTGTTTAGCAGCTTGTCCCTCCCCCACTTTTGTGATTTGATATCTCTGAGCATTCCAGGTTGTGCCCTTTACTCCACTAATGGTGCTACTGACCCTTTCGGACATTCCAACAACAGCCCACTGATCAGAGACATCTAATTGCGTCAATGTAAACAAGCCATATTTTCTTTTAATGTTACTGAACAGTACCTTACTTTGCTAGGAATTGCATAAAGGCTAGATATTCATGTTACATATTGGTAAGTTGAAACACACAGTTTTACTCTTGGGCTGTAGGACAGTGTTCGCCTACAACCTTGGACATGAATAGTGTTGGCTCATATGTTTCTCGGTAAGACATACCTGTGGCAGGGAGGAAGAGTGATGCTGGTGTTTAGTCATTTCATGCATAGCTGAAATCCACCAACAGTGGATATAGCAAGAGGGCACAGGGGCAGGAGTGTGGAGGAGGAGGAGGAGGTTTTATTCCTCATGAGGACTCCACACTTAAACTGTCTGCAAGCATGAAAAGCAACCTGCTCTGCTCTATGTTTTCAGCTTGGCGTCCTGTATGAGCATGATGAGGGCCAGAGCTGGAATGTTTTACGATTCCTCACCCCAAAGTCAAAAGCTTTGCCAGATCTGCTTTTGTTATAGTAATGGCGGCAAAACTTGACTTTAGTTAGCCTTTAGTTAGTGTTAGTTTACCATATGACAGTTTATGACCCAGTTAGCAGAGGCTTGCACACAGTTATAGCAAAAATAAACTGCATTTTCTTTTACAAAATCCATTTACAGACTGATCTCTTTATGACATCGTAACATAATCTCTTTTTACCAATGCTTTATGCCTCTAGTCCTAGAGATAGAAATAGAGATAGCGTGGGGGGTTAAATGGAACAGGGACCACAAGACAACAGAAGTCTAAAAGCTTCCTGTGGCACAACAGTGTGTAAGCCAGACCTGGCAGACAGGCTGGCAGGGCAGATGTTTTAGGTGAGAGGCACAGTAGATAGTGCAGTCTGAATAATTCATCACGTTGGATTGAAGATGTGATATATTAAGACACAGCGCAAGCCATCTTGTAGCTTTTTCAGCGCTGTCTTTGCCGTGTGAGTGGCTGCAGGGCTCGGATCCCTGCATCTCTTATTTCTTCCTGGCAGTTATCCACCAGTGTCTGGGCAGTCTGGGAGACAGTTATAGACATGCTGCTTCTGGGTGTAGCAAGGCCTCCAGACATCTGGAAGGAGTGACACTGCTTAGCATGCAGGTACAGTATAGGCTCACAGGAACTAACACTGTAACAGGGAATGGATATGTGCTACCCAAAAACACATCATATATGTCATCTTGATCTCTACTTTTACAGTGAATATGTGCTCTATATGGGTGACATGTTAGAATGTATTTGTGTGCAGGAGAATTCTTTAAGCAATACTACAGGGTATTTTGTGAAACAGCGATATTTTGTCTTCTGAACAAAATATTTAGTTTGGGTTACAAGCAAATAATCTTCTGTTTATTGAGACCCTGCTCATGAGTCAAATCAGTCTCCTTACAGCTTCATAATAATGTGATGGATCACTTGCCCCCCTCCACAGGGAGGTCGGAGTGCAGGATCAGCTACAGAACAGCCTCTGGAGTTGGTAAGAATTCAGTGACTTTCTCAGGGACTTTTCAGCAGGGCGGATGTTTGCAGACACTGGGATAAGGGGCTAGCATACTTGTGTTGGCCCATGTGGATTTCAGTCAACCTAAGTGGGACTTTAACCCGCAATCCCAGGAGGCCAAAGCATTATCCGTTTGGCTATTGGAGCCTCACAGCTCTACTAGAACTACATCTGACTATAATAAAGTAAGATGGTTCTTTAATTATGTTCATAAATGAGGTTGTAGCTGAGCACCATGGTTTGACTTGCCCTGATCCCTAAGTTGTGAAAGTAGGTGAAGAGGAAGAGGAAGGTCTGTGGGCTTTCATATCGCAATGAAGAAGCTGAGCTTTTCTGTAACAGATCATTTCACCTCCATCTCTCCATGACATCAACTCCCACCTACACGCATCCAGCCGCGGGGGCTGGAGTGCAGTGTGGACGTGCCAGGACTCTGATTGGCTCTCACTGCAAATAAAAAGGTACAAGAACTTCAAGGGTACTTTTGAAATTCACTGCTCCATTCTGCCATAACTAACTGGTGAAAGCAAGTTGGCAATACAAATATCACAAGCTACAATTTATCTGTTTGTACCTTTTACCTACAAAACAAAATCTATTAATTTACACCATCTGCACAATGATAGTTAACCAAATCATGTGATATAGGATGTCTACCCGTATACCTGCAGCCAACTACACTGAGCTCTGTCATCTGATAGGCTGCTAATCCTCTTATTATGCTTGTCTGGTTAAATACAGCAGTAAGGCAGCCTTTAAATCATCTAGCCTAGGGAGCAATGTAAACCTCATAATTCTGTAGTGTGCAGTATTATTGAAAACACCAAGAAAAATGTAAGGTATAAGCATGTTAAATTAGGCCTAAAATGAGCAATACTAGCTTGACAAATTTACCCTGGAATAAGACTGGTCTGGAAAAAAGGCTGCATGGCTTGGCCTACAGGTTGATATTCTGAGTGACAAGAGCTCATCTCACCCTCATGGTTCGTCAGACAGGCTGCCCTCACAGGTCAAATCTGGTCGTCTAGGATGTTGGATGTCAATGATTGGAATTTTCCCTAAATATCTGTGTTGTAAAGGATTCAGAAGATGGCTTGGATGAGTGGGATACCAATGCCAAAGTGACTTCTCAAGATTTTGAGAAAGGAATGTGCAGCTTGCTATTGATCTCTACTAAGTGAGGTCAAAGCATGTGGGGGGCAACTACCCCACGCTCAGACCCCACATAAAGGGGACAGCCACCCCCCACATAGACATTCTTAATGTGGGCTCCTTTGCTAGATAAAGAAAACCAGGGGGATTTGGCTGGTGCTTGATACCATCCTTTCACACATGTTGAGGCTGTAGCCACAAGAGAGAAACAGATGAACCAGTACAACCACAGGCATCAGCTAGTCAAGAGTGACTGTGCCATCTCTGTTGCCCCAGGTTCAGTCGTATACCATTTGCATGCTCTGTCTCAGTAAATGGATTCTGTGAACCTGATTTGGAGGAGAATATCAGACAGGCAGTCTTTGCTCTCGAACAGACTTTAGAATTCTCTCAAAGTGCTCTGAGAGCAGTATATGCCATCAGCAACCTCCAAAAGAAGCCTTTTATCATGCTGAATATAGCCTGACTACAAAGGAAGAGAAGCTTACATTTGATGGCACCTTCAGAGTTGTGACTACTGTTGTTATAGCATTTTAATGATGTGCAAATAACTGAGGCCAACTACAAGCCATAGCAATCTTAAATGTTTCAAAAATTGCAATCAAGGATAACTAAGCTCATGAATTAATCTTTACTGGCTGTCAACAGAGTACATAATGAACCAGCTTAGAGCGCATCACCCCTGTATGTGATAAGCACTGAAGTAGGTGAGTCTTACTATGTGCCTCATAGGCTCAGAGACCCTGAGTTGTGCTCAAGGCATGTCTGTGGTTTGTGTCATTGATGAGCATGTGGAGGAGCAGACATACTGAGCCTTTTATCAGTCTTACACAGTGATGGATGTGCTCAGCTCTTTGCCCAATGGCCTGTAGCCTGAGCTTCTGTCTAAGCCTCTAAGCTACTGGAATGCGTGTAGCTTCTTGCCATGGACATCAAGGAGGAACAGCCACACTGCTTTGTTTACGGTCTTTCAGGAATGCCACTCCATTTTAATTGATTTCAAAGCGGACACATATTTCAATGCATTTTAGCTGGTTGAAAAGAGTCCCTGAATTGACATCGGTAACAATAATAATGATGATGGTGTTAATCTAAAGCCTAGGTGCCCGGACAGCAAAGGCCTGATCACCCTCCATCTTGGGCCTAGCAAGGGCCTGGTCCGAGGATCTCAGGCTGCGATTGGCTAAAAGTAATCAATAAAATCTTATAATCAATCCTAAAACGTACCCAATGTAATTAAGCTAAAACAAGGGCAATGTGTTTACTTGGTATTGGTGAGTACATGAGCTGCTGCATTTTGAATGAGTCTTTATGTATTCACATGAATTGTCTGACTGCTGTATAGTATTACATAGTATTACTTTTTATCAAATCATAGGCCCTATGTTTAACATATATATCCCAAATCTAAAGTGTTTTTTATATCAATCTTAACATGCTTTTTAGGTTTTATTTGGTCATCAGTATCTATTTTTTGTCGACCTACTTTTTCAAGAATGCAGTGTGCCAAGTGTTTGCTTGTTGTGGAGTTTTGCTGAATACATTCCTTTGATCAAGGGAAAGCTTGAGATGAAGGTTTGCAAAATTTTATATTTAAGTTGCTATTCATCTGAGCACATCATAGTTACTAGAAAATATGTTAGATGCAATTACATTATAGTGTCATATTTGATATGGACAGTAAGTACACTGTAACAAAGCTTAGCAGCATATGTTTCTATTTCAACAGCAACTAGAGCATACTGTAGTTGGTAGTTGTAGGTATCATAGACCTTCCTATCACAAATCAAGTTACTGAAACTAAACGAGAACAATAGAGATAAAGCACTGCAGGTCGATGCCACGTTATCAGCATTCAGTCTATCAGGGTCAATATTTCACTGGGGTAAATACAGAAAATATTATATGGCAAGATAAATCCAAACAAGTGGAGACATTTAGAATGGGAGCAAGTGTTTCAACAGGCCTGACCTACATACAGCAGCCAGGGCTTAAACAGCTCCTCACCTGTGTCTGGCAGATGCCAGGACCCCTCATAAAATACCAGTCCTTGATCTCTTAAACAGTGCGCTGAAAAGGTAGCATTCTTTTAATAACAAAATGCATTACATTTCTATTCTCTCCAGAAAAATCCTTGACGTATTGGTAGATATGATTGCATATAATTTAATCATTGTTTCTTCCTTGGTAAGTAACAAGTGATTGAGATGTGTTTAAACCTGCTGGCAACTTTACAGACACATTTGTCAGTGATCCCATGTTTACTGAAGGACAGGATGAAGTCAGTGGTCATTCTGAAAGCCTCAGCTCCATGTTTGTAATGGAAAAAGGAAATGGAAAGAAAGTTCCATAGTGTAGTCTCACTGCTAAGTCTTCATATGTGCATCTCATCACCACCCACTAAAATGGTTGTATTCCCTTTCAGCAGAAGACCTCTACAGGAAAGTCAATAGACATACCCTTTCTGCCCTAATACTGCATGTTAAACACACGTGAGGTGATAATTGCTCTGACTGCATGTAGGGAATGCAAGCTGTTGTGACTTTTCTAGCAGGAGTTAGCAAGAATCGGAGATTTAAGATGTATTTGAAACAGGGATTAGCAAAGTAGACAAGTTAAAAAGGAGAGAGATAATTGCTAAAGTTGATAAAGTTGAAGTGTGTATCAAAGGAGAACAGTGTGAAACCTCTTGAGCTGCTGTCGGTACTATATGAGGCTAAGGCTCTTGAAGGATTTCAGTTCCCATATGAAACACCCATCTCAGTCTGGAGAATCGGCACCATTATTTTATTTCCTAGTGTCTTCCCAGGCTGACATGCTACTGAACTCACATCATTGTTCTTACACTATGCAGAACATTGACTGTGCATACTAAAAGGATCTATGGTGCTTTATTTTCTTTCCTGAAGCAGACATTTAGTCCTTAGGTTTTCCAGGTATAGGTGTTCCCTTCCACAATATAGGGTGTGACAAGAAGAAAACAGTCTGTAGAAAAGAAATAGGCCACTTCAGCAAGATCAACAGGGTAGGGTGCCACCTAAAAGTGGGTCAGCTTACACTGGGGTTATTCAAAACTATCTGAGAATACAGTGCGAGGTGCAAACTTTTGCCAATTTTTCCCCCAATCCCTCAGTATTTACAGTGCTTTGAAACTTTATTCCTGACAACATATGAAAGGTTTAATCCAGGTTTATGCCCTGTCTGATGTGTTTTGACAGGGAGATTTGGCTCGAGTGCAGGGAGAAAAAGGGAGCAAAGCTAGAAGAGAGAAATTACTCTCACACAGTTTCCTCTTGTTCAACTTATGGGGCTTGAAATAAAGATCTCATTGGAACTGGAACTATCTTGTGCGATTAGTTAGTAACTTTAGTTGGATGTTACAGAGGTGAGCAACAGTATAAATGCTTTCCTTATAATCACCTTTAAAGAAGCAAAAGTGTCTTTGCCCTTTCAGGTTGCTCCTCTTTGTCCTTTCTCCCCTCTCAGTATTAATTCACTTTCCTGTCTGTAGCAGAGCCCCTGCTGGTCTCCTTTCACCCACTCCGGCCCTGATAGTGATAGCAGGCCTGGCGATAGACCTAGCACAGCTATTTTACATTTCATCAGTGAGCTGCTTCTGCTGGCTCCACATCTGTTATGGAAATTTGCACAGAAGGGAAATGGAATGAAATGGAATATCATTTCAAATATTTTCACTTCTGAGAGCTGGTTGATTCAGGCACTTGTATAGGTTTCAAAGACAGAGGTGATGAAATATTCTCATCCACTTTCACAGCCATATATTACATTAATTTATCAATACATTCTCAGTGACTGATAGCTTCAAATTTGAGGCATTTAATGTAGTCAGCACTTGTGATGAAATTAACAACCTCTGACCATGTGTCAAAGCCCCAATGGCGAAGCAAGCTTGATGAATTTATCTCTCCTAAACCTTAAGTTCAAAATGTCCCCTATCTCTGTTCAATAGTTTAATAAGATTTTAATTAGGCAATTAAAAGTCTTTGGAATAGCATATGGTCATAATTACTGTTGGACAGTTCACTCAGGGATGAATGAGCCATTAATTACTCTTAGCTGGGTCTGGGGATTGGACTTAAAATGGGTCGAGCAGTGAAGACAGGAAAGGATTTTTTTGAGATTCCACCGTCACCTAATCACAAATACAGACTGCAAAATTTCCACTCACCAAAGGAACTGGAGAATCGCTCAGGACAGGAATGACAGAATGAGTTAGTAATGGGAGGAGCATCTAAGAGACATTGTGAAAATACCCTTCTCTCTGTTGAAATTACAGAGTTGCTTTATCACTTAGTCCCCGATACTTAAGCTTTGGCCCAGGAGTGCTTCCATAGCTTGTGTCTTACTCACAGATAGGTATCTTTAGAGCTGGGTGAATGGTTGTGTAACATTACATTACAGTCATTTAGCAGACGCTTTTATCCAAAGCAACTTAGAAGTTAGAGTTTTACACTATGTGGGGATTGAACCCACGACCCTGAGACTGAGAGTCTCATGCTCTACCAACTGAGCTGTCCGGGCAAGACAACTTGAGAGGGCAGGTGTAGGATTGTGTCAACACCGCTATCCCACAGGCGGGTGAATCAGCCACTCTGTCCATATGTGCTGGTCTGCTCTTCCATTAAAGCCCCTCCTGACAGGTGATATCCTCCACATCTCACATCTGCTCCTTCACACATCTTAGGGTCCTTCAGCAGTGTGAAGATGCCGGAGGGGGGGGGGTGTTGATCATAGGGTGAAGGCCGCATCTGGGAGCATGTGACCTGGGTTGTTCAGGTGGTGTGACGTAGCTGGTCAATGTGTGTGTTTACAGGTGGCTTTCTAAGATGACAGGAATGCCAAGAGGCCTTATTTATCAATCAACACTTTTCCAGTCAGCAGGCTGTGTGTGGAATGCAGGGAACCTTGACCTCTCCCTCGCTACTCGAATGGCAAATCCTAATGGTCCTGCCACCTGTTTCAGCAGTATAAGCAGGGCTGCTATTTATGTTACTCACAGAGTCTTATAAGTAGCGCTGTCATTGCACAGGTTTTGCCATTCAGTGATGGCTTTACACTAGGAGCTGCATTACAGGAAATGACTGGGAATTTCCCTGTTTGGTTAAATATAAAGCTTATTTCCTCTTTTGTGTCAGACTCCTCTGTGAAGCATTTCGACAGTGTGGGAAAGATAATATCCAGAAGTTGATTCTACAAATTAAATGTTTGTAACCTTTGAACAGAAAGTTTGATAGCCTTCCATTAGTAAATTCCACTTAGCGTGAAGGTTCATTCTGTCTGGCAGATTCCATTTATTCATATTAAATCCTCTCTCATGATGGTAGCAAGAAATAAGCACTCATCTGAACAGAGTTGCTTCTTTATGGTTAATTATTTCAGTCTTATCTCAGCCATGTGTGTTAATGAATCTGTTCTCACTTGTGTCAAGCTCTCCTTATTCCCAGTAGATCTTGATACACGTGACAGAGAGTGAGCAATTACTGCTTGATTTAAGGGTCTCCTGCCCTCCCCAGTTAATTCTTTTCACTGCATGGACTGTCAAAACTGTTACTATTACTCATGTGGATGATGGGCTGGTGAGCAGGTCCCTATGCACCATCAGTCAAATAGTGAAAAATCTTTGTGCCACTCAGTTTTCCCCTCCCACCCAATAGCTGAAGAAATGGCAACTTGAAATCAACAACTTCTGCATGCTACGGTAAAAGTTGTTAAAGCTCAACTTAAACAATGATTCTATCAGCTTGATACAGCCTATATGTGAAAGGGGATATTAAAATATGTTCTGTTTTCATAAGAGAGAATTCATACAGATACATCTTTAAGTATATTATGGCCAGTGGTATCATCCATAGCAAGTCTGTCAGGCTCCGTAGTCAGTGAAAGGGATGATTCAGTACACTGTTTATGCACCATGCAGGAGAGAGCAGTGGAGTGCAGAGTTGCATATAGATTTCTATGCTGTCAGAGGGGCCCTTGTTCTCTCGCGCACGCTGAGTCGAGCTCTCTCTACGTATCTCAGTTGCATGCGGGTCTCTTTTTCTGTCTGTCACACAAACCCAAAATTGATGCTAGCTCCATTGCTTGTTGGTCAAGTGGTGTCTCACTCCAAATTGGTCCACACAAAGGAGGCTAATGATGCTTATGGCTGCACGCCCTACCGGTGCGGGATCTGACCATGGTCTTGTCCGTTGCACAGCACAGCTCACTGAAAGCACGTAGGCTCCTGGCAAGGGGCGTTGTCAAAGCTTCACTGACATAGCCTTTCAGTTTGTGATCTTTTGAGCTTTCAAAGCGTAAGCCTGTTGTAACCTGGTGATTAGTTTGCTTTTGTCCTCATAAAGAGACGTACAATACCACTGATATAAATGATGCACTGTAGCCATTCTTTAGTGTTCAGACACCCTTATTTATTATTTTCCGTTTATACCTTTTGCAAATATGGGTAGAACACTGGTGAAGATGTGATTGATGTTGATATCTTCACATTACCTGTTATTTGGCTCCACTGCAAGGCCTCTGCAATCAAAGGATTTTGAGAGACTTGAAACAGTGAAAGAGAATTTTCATTGTATTTCATTTGTCCTTTGCTACACTGAAAGTATTACTGTTCGTGAGACAGAACAGTTAGTACGTCTTTCAGTAATTCCCCTGTGTGAATCTCAATAGTGTCGATACAGATGTAGAAATAACCCCTTTTGTCTCTTGTTCTCTGGCCTGTATCATAGCAACGTCATCTACCCACTTCAGATTCGAGGATGTCTGTGCTCCCAACTAGTGTCAGACTACTTATTGATTAACAGTCAGGAGCATCTTGATAGAAACCAGAAATAGCTTCACTCACTACCTTATGCCATTGGTTGCCATACCTAACATGAAACTGAATCTTCTCTTGATTGTTTTCCTTGTGGCAACTGTAATGGAAACGCATCTGTGTTTGCAGATGTAACTGTGATGTCTGTATCAAATTTCCCTTCGCCTCTCACCACACTGAGTACATCAGCGTTAGTTCAAGCCACATAACTCCTTTATCAGGCTAATAGTTGTCTTGTGGTTTCGTTCTAATATTTTCACAAGAATTATTCAAGGAGATGTTGACAAAGGAGACAGTGTCCACTCTGAAATGGCAAGAACAACTCCAATTAAATGTCATTAATCCGTATTGATTTGAGAAGTACTGAAGTAGTAGGCCCATGCAAACATTTAACACCGGGTTCTCTGGGCTTTGGGTCCTTTTATCTGCTTGTTCTCACCACAAAGGACATAATTGAAATTTAGTTGGCTGTGGAAACCAAAGCATGACCACATAATATATTTATGTCTATATACAGTATACTCACCATTTATTGCCTGTTGGTGTCAAATGAACTAAAGCTGCCAACTATTGTTAAGATGTACATGTGTTTGTTTATCTTGCTAGTGACCTCAATGAAGCCCAATCTCAGTGTCAGTAAACTGTAGGATGCCGACTCTGACAGTTCCTGTAATATGAGCTGTTATCTGGGGGACACACCTTTTCATTTTATTTGCCCATTAAATAAGGTTTCCAAGAAATAGCTACTTTCTTTTCATCCCAGGGCTTTACACAGGTACAGGTATATGCAGTGCAGATATGAAGATTCCAGCTTTGGGAGCTTAAGGTTGTTTTGTCAGGAGTTGACACTATCAAATGAACCTGACCTTAGTATTGTGCATAGACAAAGACGTCCTGCAGCAAAGCTCATTTATACAGTAGGCTGTTAATGATCACTACAGTGATATCACTTGTACCTCTAAACAGAAACTGAAAGCATGTAATGTGTAGTGAAAAGGTCAGCTGGAGTCCCACTGACAGAGAAAGCAGCTTTCGGTTTTGTCCTGTGGCACTTTTCCAAGCTTTCAAATATAATGTGTTATGATTGTTATGTAGCCAGAGGTTTTTTTTGTTTTGATCAAGATAAAGAGTGTGCGCCACCCAAAATATTGTCATTGGCTAGGAAATAAATATACAGTAGACCTGCATTTTAACATAGTGCGCTCATTAGCACTGCAGCTGCTACTGTATAATATTTGAACAGTATAGCTAAGGCTCCCACAAGCTTACTCATACGGTGCACTAATCTGAATGAATGTTCTGGTGTGGTTCTTTGCAGATCCCAGCTGAGACCCTGCAGTGTAGTGTATACATGGAGGCTGATTGGAGGAGGCTGTCTGTCCTAGGAGGCTCATTTTGAGGTCACGGGTCATCATTCCAAACCCAGCGTCGTCTGCAGCCCCAGAGGAGTGCCCTGACTTCACTTTCACAACAGTGCACAGGTCTTCCATTCAAGGAGCCCAGACCTACAGGAAGAGAGAGAGAAAAAAATAAACACAGGAGAGAAAAAGACTCCTCATGAATTCCCCAAAATCCTGAAAGGCAAGAAGTGCAAGTTGGCTGGCGGTCCTGAGGAACCATGTGGACAATAAGTATGGCCTGGCTCTGTCTCCCAGCCTACACTGTCCTACTGGTTGGCTTTGCTCATACAGCTGCCACTGAAAACGATGTCACTCCGCGCCTCACCTTCACCTACAGTAAGTGTCATCAGCTTTTTGAGTACAGAATAGTCATGGTGTATTTCTCTTTCCTCCTGTATGGGGGTATTTTTTCAGGTCAGCACTCATAGAGCTTTCATTTTCCAGCATTCCTTGAATGTTGGAAAAACAAAGTGAGAGGCCACTGTGTTTATCCTGACATTGTGCCCTCTCCACTGGCCTATGTGTGTGCACCATTCATTTAGTTGAGTTCAAGCAGAGCAGACTCATAGGGCTGTTATTCATCTATAAATAAAGTCCAGTTTGAGGTAGCCACCAATCCAGGGTGATGAGAGCTTTGGAGGTGCCTGGGGCTCCTGGGCTTTGTGGATCATCCTTTACATGGACAGTAGGGCTTGGTGAGCTGTTGATAAACAGACAAAAAGAGCATGGCTGTTCCTTTCTTAGTCCTGGCTCTGTGGAGTAGAGCTGTGCTCACAGTTGGGCGGAAAACATTTAACTGCATGATGTTGCTGATCCATAGATAGAGCAGGTTAAGAATACCTTACATATGAATAGCTCTCAATACATGCAGCAGCAATTTTCTTTATTTATATTGAAATTATTTACATTCATTTGTCTCAAGTCTACCTGGATTTTATAATCTTTTGTTTGTGTTGTAAGATCCCACCTGTAGGCCTTATTACATAATTCACAATAGTGTTTCCATTCATTAACTCTGGACACTGAAAAAAATCAAAACATTTCATTTGTGTCAATTGTAAAAGCTAAAAAAAAGCTTTAGACTGTTAGAAAAGCCAAACAGAACGGAATGTTTCAGTTTAGTCTTTGTGTCTAGACCATAATGATTGCAAATCCAGCTAAATCCAAACTGTGAATGGCAGTTCCATCAGGGTGGCTCTGTCAAGTACCTACAGGTCAGACATAATCACAAAATGAACAGGGCCATTGTGCTGTGACTTACTGAGGACAATCTGGCACAGTCCCACTAGCATGGGGAGGTAGTTCTCTTTCATAATCTGTATCTAATGTATTGATAGTTTGCTTACAGAATCATGTTCTCTTTGCATTAACTTGCCTCTAGCATGCTTAGCAACATAACCAAATAACCCCAACAATCCTTTACCCTTCAAATTTGTTGGGAATATTGTTAAATTAGTCTTTAGTAGTGTTGGCTCTCTATGCAACATGATCTTTTATGCCCTGTTCTATGGATAGCTGCCATGGCTATTGGTGCCAAGCAATGATTTTATCCCCAGCCATGCAATTAATCAAATGTTGTAATGAAACACTTTGGATGACAAGGGTTGGAGTTTAACTTTTTCCTACTTTCATTTTGATGTGCTCTAGTGTCTCTGTATTTTGTGATTAACCTAATGTGTGCTTACTGGGGAAAACAAAACAAAATGATGGATTATGGTGTCAATGCAGGCTTTCAGTGATTGAATTGCGGTTAGTGACTCAGGTTTGGGCATCATTACAGTCTTAAAATATAGCAACTGTCAGGGAAAACAATTGCTCAGATTGTGTTGCTAGTTACCTCTATTATAGATTAGGATAGGCTTTTCAGCATAGCGCTAAATTGGGGCCAGGCAAGCATTCAAATAGGTCAGTCATCTTGCCTGTCTGAGCTTGCAGCCTCCCTCATGTAGGACCTCTATACCAACAGGTAATCTCTCTCACCTGCCAACCTCGACAAATCCCACAACTCAGCCCTGGCGGAGCGTTTTACAACAGCACACACCATCAATCACTCACTGAAAAGACCCTTCATATTCACACTCCTCTTTGTTCTGATGGAAAGATTTGCTTTTAGGGTGTGTTGCCAATGTTGAACACCACCATAAAACATGTCAAACCCACATATCATAGGCCACTCAGGGTTGCCTAGAAGACTATATGCTCTACTATGCATTCAAGGAAGGTTCTCTTCTTTTTTGGGTATCTGTTTTACTAATGTTACAGGAACTATGCCCATCCTTCATCATGAACTTGTTTTGTATTGAGCCATATCAGTTATATTACTGTAACGTTTACCACACTGATAAGCTCTGACCTCTCTTTGAAAGGTTTAACTACAGAAGGAGTTACGCTCAGTCATAAAACTTAAAGAGGTGTAGTTTTATCAGGATCTACTGCCCTATCTTTCTTGACGTGGTTACATGCTCACAGTCAGTTTCAGTTTACCAGCTGGTGGATGCACTAAATCTCATAAAGAAGCAGTATAATTCTACTGATATCTAAGGAGATTATTGACAGACTTGGGGGAGACAGTGGTGTTATAGTGAACTGTAGTGCAACTTTTGATTCTGATGGCAAGGAAACAACATCTGTACTGTGTTTCTGTACTGCAGAAACAAGCTTCATTATGATGGTGAAGGTTGGCTGTGGCCTGGTGATAGATATTGTCTTGGTCTAGTAATGTCAGTTCTGCTACATTGACATTTTCCAGTGTCCCCCAGAAGGGCTTTGTCACATTGTGTTTACTGTATCAAAGCAGAATGCAGAGCTGTGGGCCTCAGGGCCCTGAACTTTGTACAGTAGAAACTGCCTGGCTTCCTCGTGGTTTCTGGCGCTCTCTGTCCTATATGGATGCTAGTTAGCCTGATGGCTTGCATGCCGTAACTTCAGTACGGTAGGCAGGCGAGACCCTCCTTGGCTTCTCCTCATCCAGCAACATTTTCCTAGACAGACTTGCCCTCCCCTTCTCTAAGACTTGGTCCCTTGGTCTCGGCTTCTGCCTTAATGAAGAGGGTAATCTGCCATGAATAATGAATGGGGATTTGTATGTGTTATGGTGTGAACACTCGTCTGGTTCTCATTATGCGCCTATCAGGACGGATCATGGGTTCGGGGAGGAGAGCCTGCATCTGCTTTTCTCTCTGCTTTTCTTCCTGGCTTTAATGCAGACCATGCAGGATGGCTTAGCGTGGTTTATGTTGGTTGCTTGTTGATCTATTCAACCCTCTGTTACACATCACGCATGTGCATGCATAATTCACTTTAGGGGCCATGCCTACAGCCATACTGGAAGTAAAGCAGAATTAATCTGCAAGCTGCCATGCCTAGGCCAGTTGAATCAACCACTTTCATGTAACTCCATTGACAATTGTGTCAGGTAAGATAATGGGTCTTCGATTCTGTGTTGGTACCATATATCTGAACAACAGTGTGGACTGTGTTGCAATAGGTGATCTTTTGCTTTAGGATTGTTCCACTAGACCACTTGTCAAAGGCAGTCAGAAAGAGGGTGAGAGGGTTCCGGTATAGAAAGACATAGTGAATGTTATGAAGATCGCCTTCTTGCAAATAACACCAAGCTCATTAGGTAACTGCTCAGTATAATCCTGTTTGATAGATTTAAAATATATTAAAGGGTAATAATATGCTATTTGATTTTAAACATTCAGCAGTTAGTACAACAGGTGCTGATTTTATCATGCTGCAATATCTGCACTTAATAATATTGTATGTGTTACCGATCTTCCTCATTGTTTTCAATGCATCATGAAATGACAGACCATTGATCTTGATATTGCCCGTGTTTATGAAACCCACTCTGTCCAATCCACTAGGGAGTGGATCATAAATCAAACTCAACAGACCCTGTAAAAACACTCACATGGCTCCTGCACACTCATTTCCAAGGTGTTGTGAGGACATCCGAAGTCTCTCAGCTCCTCAATACACAGCATGAAGTCACGCTAGTCAGGTCAGAGCCCTGCTGTGCGTTTAGGCCATGGGGACTGTCTACATAAGGTCATGACATGTCTCTGATGCTCCAGGCCTGTTCACACTAGAGGAGAGGGTCATGGTGAGTTCCTGATGAACCAGCGGCTGGTTTACATTATTGTAGTTGAACTGGGGTCAGCTCCATGTTGCTCCTTGACCAGCAGGTCTAGATGGCCTAGCAACATTATTTCCCATCGTGGGAAAAGGATCCATTAGCATTGAGGTCAAACTGGTTTACAAACTGCAGGGTTTACAGCTTTTGGAAATACTATTCAAATGTAAACAGTTTAATTTGATGCTATCTCCCGAAAAATTGTTCCCACGAAACCTGTTATTGCGCATCCCTGCCGAGTGAATACCTAGCCTGCACACTTTTCTCTTTTTTAAGAATAATCTTTGCAGTTTCCCCAGCATTTATATGCAGATCTTTGGCCCTAATCTTGTGGCACTAACTTCCAACCTCTGTTTACTGAAGCTGTATTCAGAATTGCCAGCATTCTCAGCATGGTGCAGTGGAGACAATGCTCCACTAACAAGATGAAGCCCCAGAAGTTACCAATACAAACAGCAGGCTCACAGCTTGCCTAATGATTCTCCTGGTGAATTGGCCCGCTTGGCCAGTTGCCTTAATGCATTCCAGGTGCCTCAGTCTCTGTCCTTGAGCTTCCCAAGTCTAGTCCACTACACAGTTACCCATTCAGCAGCTCTTAACAACCAGTTTAAAATTGCTAATTTAGTTAGCACTCTAGTGTGGCCTGTTCTCTTCCTTGTTGTCATCAGACAATGTTACAATTGTGGGAGCTCTGACATTGCTCTGACCCAGTGGGACGCCTGTTGGTAGAGTGACTTCCTGTCTCAGTGGTCGTTGCTTCTCAACAGAGGGTCTTGATCACTTCCTCACAAAACAATGGGATTTACTAGGTTTTATCTGTTTTATCCTGAGCAAAGTAGGATCTTTCTCACATTTATCTGAATTGTCATTTCCTTCTTCAGTGTCCTTGTTTTCCAACCCTGTCTTCACCTTCACAAGCTTAACCTAATCTTCAATTAACCCAAATCAACTGTCTCTCCCCACTCTTTTCAAAACTCCTCCATAAAACAAATTGCATCACAGCTTTCTGTCTCTGACATGAGTGTCAATTCATTTTGCTGCTCCATTTTTTATTGGACTCACTTGGCAACTTTTATCTACCTCAATCAGATACAGATACCTGAATTTCTTTACCGTGATGTATCAAATCTACCGTAGATTACCAAAGTAAATCATATGGTTTTCCAGGTATATCGGTTAAATATAATCTCATAAACTGATCAATCTTGTAGGTTTATGTAGCTCCTCATGCACAGTGTTTGACCC
>OOFE01050933.1:20773-58580 GCA_900323365.1 Monocentris japonica | reverse complement strand
CTCCATAAAACAAATTGCATCACAGCTTTCTGTCTCTGATATGAGTGTCAATTCATTTTGCTGCTCCATTTTTTATTGGACTCACTGTATCAAATCTACCGTAGATTACCAAAGTAAATCATATGGTTTTCCAGGTATATCGGTTAAATATAATCTCATAAACTGATCTATCTTGTAGGTTTATGTAGCTCCTCATGCACAGTGTTTGACCCTGCTTAACATGTATGTCAAGAGTTGCACTTGCCATGGGTCTCCTGATTTTCCTGAATGTAGGCCATGTTTATGGACAGAAGTCTGGAAATGTGGCATCAGACATAAATGCCCTTAAAGATTCCCCATCAGGATTCTATAGCTCGCTTTTGATCTCAGTGAAGAAAGATGGGTATTTTTTCTACTCGTGGACTACGACAAGCACTAATCTTTATGGCAGTTAAAAAGATAAGCTGGACAGCATTATTTTAGCACCACAGTCAGGAGCTGTTGCTTATTGGTAATAATGACACAAATCTCTCAGTCTACCTTGTTTGGAAGGACAAGTTCTCTAATAGGAATGAACAGAGTGTAGCCTTATTGTAAGTAAAGTTTGCTGCAGTTCACTGGTAATTTGCCACTCACTGATGTGCACTGCATGTATTTGTTCCTGCTTCTGATTCCTTGTAGTTCTGCATCATTTATCATGAGACCATGTGTTTTTAAATGACTCTTCAAATCTCCTGAACATACAGTTGTGAAAGCTGATAGAGGCCCCTCATATCGGAGGGCACTGATGGAATCAGCGTGTCAGAGTTGCCCTACAAAATGAGGTACTTAGATCTCCTTCACCAAAGGACAGATTACTCTACATTCCTCCTTCAGAGGGGATGTTCCATGCTTTTAATTAACTTTGTACTTTTGGACACAGACCCACCAGGAAATCAACTGCAACAATCAACTGCAACAATTATACCCAGCTTTAAGGGAGCTCCCTTAAAGCTGGGTATAATTAATTCTGCCTCTAAATCGATTAGCAAGCCAGGCACGGGGAATATTTCAATCCATTTAGCAGTGTCATTTGCAGAAATGACTTAATGACATAATAATGGTAATGATCTCGTATTGCTTACAGCTGCCAGAGGTTGGACCAGCCCCTCACTGTGTGCTCTGTTCAAGCACTTGTATGACAGTGCAACTTGGGGTCACAGATGAAGTGCTCTGAACCACACAAAGCCACTCTCTCAAACTCAAGGAAGTGGATCAGAGGCCTCAGAATGGTGATACAGTGAGGCATGACGGCCCTCCCGCTCTGCCTGTTGGTTCCCTGTTTGTTTGGTGTTTTCAGTTTGCAGTTGACTGGCGGGTGGAGCTGGGAGGTTTGTCGCACTGGTTGACCTGTTCCCAGTGCAATCCACAAGACAAAACTTTCCATCACCAGTGCAGTGGAGACAACAGAGATTGGTTTAGTTTGGTTCAGCATTTCAGTCTTTTGTTCTATTTCTGTCAATTTAATATTATGTGAATTTAAAATAAACCCTTAGCTATTCTTTAGTCCATGTGTGTTGTTTTGTTTTGCCTTACGGGCCGGATTGTGACAGAGGACCCTGGTATATACAGACATAGAAGGAGACATGTGATTGGCAAATGTCAAGCAGAAGTTAGACAGGACAACGATGAATATGCTCTCAGCCTGATTTGCAAAACTGACATTTGAAACGGTGATATGGCCATCATTGTTGTCTTTGGACTCAGTTGAACCTGTCTGTTCTCCTTGGTCAGCACAGAGATGTTTGAGTTTAAACATACTATCAGCCTCATGGCAGTGTTTATTCAACTCTAGCCCCTAAAAAATGAGACTTTCTGCTTGCCATTAACACTGTGGATTTCAGTAAAGACGTGTATCTTTGATAAAGGTTAGGGTCAGTGAAATGCTATAGCACACTATAGCACAACACAGACCTTCAGGGGGAACAAGAGGGGGAGGAGGCCCAACAAAGCGGGGATAAACTAATTATTATATGTTGTACCTTGTTACCGGTGCCCACTTGGCTGCCCTCTCTGACACTTCCTCTCTGTGGCTCCAGCAGATGTTAACTGCTCTCCCACTCCTAAGTGCTTCTCCTGAACAGGCCTGTCTGTTTCCCTTTCCCAGTGCACACCACAGCATTTCTGGGGCTGCACTGTCATGGAATGGCCCCCGGGAATCAACCTCAGACGGTCAAACAACAATAGAGTGGTTTCTCTAAGAGACTGTGGTGTGTGTGTGTGGAAGGGAGGGTAGTACAAGTTCAAATGGGATACACACATACCCTTGTAATGGTGACTTTGTGTGTGATCTCCAGCAGTTGTGATCCTAGGATTATGACTGTTGTTGCTCATTCATCTCCAGAATGTCTGTTTGAGGTCAGGGAGTCAAATCCATGCTAACTGTAGCACTCACACTGCCTTAATCAATTAGAGCACAGAAAATATTTTTCCACATCTTTTTTTTCTGTATGCCTCATGTCAAAATATCATTGCTATCAAGTTTTCAATGTGCTGTCCTATTTTATAGTCTAGCTTTTCACAGCTGTGCTTGCTCTGTGAAAGCTGTGTATTTCGTATTTCGTACAATTTATTCAGCCTATTGAACTTAATATAAAGGTATATTTTATGAGGGTTTGCAATTTCCATTTTCGGGAGGTGACTTTCCAAAGCTTTTTTTTTTCTTATTTGCAAAATGTCAAGTGTAGCCACTCGGCAAGCAACAGTCAGCAACAGTGGATCATTATTCCTATTAGTTTGACTATTAAACACAATGTAAAGACCGCTCCCAGGCTAAATCAGTGTGAGAGAGATAGTCTGTATGTGTCATGTATTGTGAAGGGGAAGTAACTCACAATGTCAAGAATATGACGTTAAGAATGATTCTTTGAGGCAAGCTTGTTGGAATTTGTCTTGTATCACATTTATCTGTGGATTCTTGAAGCATGCTTTCTCTCATCCAAATCACAGAGAGCAAAACATGATATAATACCTACTGTACAGTAGTGGTTTTAAATGTACTTTACAATTACTTAAACCCTCAGAGGAATACAGTATTGTAAACTAATAGCTCTAGGTAGAGAGATGATTAATGTTTGCTGAAATTATAAATGGAAACCTGCATGCTATTTCAAACCCTCATGGATCTCTTTAATGATACACAATTACGGGCCCCATTGTTTTTCTCCGTCAGCCGTGGTCGCTAAGTATGACAGTGGTGATCTGACTCCAGAGAATATTTGTGTAGATATCCTCCTCTGTGAAAACCCCTCAAATCTTTTGTTTTGGTTCAAGCTTTTGCCTTTGTCTTTGTCTGTGTAAATCACAGTTGAACTTGCTCAAGGCACTGAGGGAGGAAAACAGGGGGGAAATGGCACAGCCATGGAGCAGCACTCCATTTATCCTGTAATCACAAGGAAGAAGAGAGAGAGCAGCCCCAGTAGGCCTATGTACAGTATGTAGAAAGGAGCCTCTTGTGAGTTTAGGGACAGATTTAACCATAATAAGGCTCTCTGTTGCTGTGGCGATGCACAGCTATTAGCGTATTGTTTTCCCAAGGGGGAGGAGGTCTCTGCTGTACCTACCTACTGAGGTAAGGTTATATCAGGTCACAGGTACTATAGGAAACATACTACATACTGTGCTTTTTATCAGTAGAACCTAATGACACCCTATCCTATTTGAACTGGATTAGTTTTACTGAGGGAGGTCCTCTAATTGTAATTATTACCAACAGCATCTGTGGTTTTAATCCAGTATGAATCTTCTGTGTCTGTAATTTTTACAAATCCGGAAAATAAAAGATCCAGAGCAAATTGCCTCCTGTTTTTCAGCAAACTCAGAGGACATCTGATAATAGCAAAATGGTTTGACTTGGCATTGACATAATGCCATAAGGATCTGAATTGGCGGCTGGCGGGTTGCCCAATCAGTGTTCACATATAAGTGCAAGTGTAGATCAAAACGTTATTTTACTACGAGCAGTAGTTTTCAGGGAAATCACAGAATCACCTCTGTCCCATGCAACTGTGAAACATGGGACACGTACAAAACATATTACAGCACCTCCCCCAGCAAAGGTAACTAGTTCTTTGGTCTGTTATTGTTCTTCATGGTGCATTTGTCACATTACAGTGGAAAAGTTTCTGTATCTGTGCGTCAGTTATTTTTATTAGTTTTCTTCATTTACCTACCTCTTTGTTTATGTTGGCATGCAGTTAAGGCAAGTTATGTAAGCCAGGCCAGCAGAGAGGGCCTCCAGGTGGCTGCAAATCAGAGCTCTGTATAGGTCTTTAAACCAACGGTGAAGAGAGTTGCTGATTTAAACTTTTCAGTCAGGAGTGAGGGGCTCAGAGGAGCTATCAGTATGGTTGGAGCAGAGCCAAATTGGGGGCTTTCCTTCTGCCTTTCTCTCTCTCTCTCTCTCTCGCTCTCTCTCGCTCTCTCTCACTCTCTCTCTCTCTGACGTGAGAAGATAACTGATTAGTTGTATCAACTATGAGGCCCAGATCCTCAGTACCCATATTGTGCTGTAGCTCCCCTGTAGTGATGGAGTCAAAGTGGACATGAAGAAAGTAATACCAGTCAGTGCAGTTGTCGTGGGAACAAGAAAACAGACTGAAGGAGCCCTGTAGGAGTAGTGACACGGCGTGCTGGTGTCTCTTATTAAGAAAGAACATCTGTGTGGTGTACATCATGTTTTGTGACCACACACACACACACAAACATACAAAAGTGCCTTTTCAACATTTTCTGCAGCTTATAATGTCTTGTAAAGGTTAGAATGAATATGATATCTCCCTCATATTCAACATGGACAGATTCATGACTGAATTATACCCTTTGTCTCCTCTTCTGTGTCTCTTTCTCTCCAGATGCGAAGGAGAGGACAGCCAAACATTTCTCGGTCAACGGGGTCTTCAACTATACCTCTCTCCTCCTCAGTAAAGAAGACAACATGCTCTATGTTGGTGCACGGGAGATTCTCTTTGCTCTCAACCTCACCGATATCAGCAGAGCCAAGCTACAAAGGAATGTAAGGATGTGCAAATGAAGTGTCTGTAAATGACCATATAGTTCATATATATAAATATATATATATAATCCCACATAGTATGAATATGACACAACACACTGTTATTCTGACATGACTGACACCATTATTGCTTTCCCACAGCTGACATGGAACACTCCAGAGAGAAAGAGAGACGAGTGCAGTTTCAAAGGCAAAGACTTACAGGCAAGTGACTTGCTGACTGCTGGTGTGAAACTCAACTCGCTAAACTGGCTCAAATATAATTTACAGGATTGCAGATTGACCTTACTCATTCATTGGTTGACCATTGTAGCTTATCACTTTGAAAATGAACCCAAGGTCAAACCTTGGACAGTTGTGCCTTTCCATTCAACAACAATGGCATGATTTTTCCCTTCCTCTCAGACAAACTTTTCCTCTATCCTCCTTTACTCTGTATCCGTCTACTCCTGTCCCACTCTTAGACCTAATCGTTCACATCTAGAACTAAGCTGAAGGAATATAATCAGGTGGATATGTTGTGCGATTATTGATTCACAAGTAAAAAGATTGGCAGGGGAATTGAAGCGTATAGGTTGACATGTTGATAAATGCAGCCTAATCAGCTCTGATTTGTCACTCAGATTTGTCAACTCTGCCAAGAGGTCTCCCAGCCTATTTGGAGGCAGTTAAATACAGCTGTGTAATGTGGAAATATATTTGAAGGGTAGCCCTTTTCAGCTCAATAGTTCTCAAGAATGTGAAGTGGAAGCGAGCTTCTCAGCCATTTTAATGATCCTCTCACCTGTGTTTCCAAAACAGACGGATTGCTTCAACTACATCAAGATTTTACTACGTGTGAACAGCACTCATCTGTATGTATGTGGAACGTACGCCTTTAGCCCCATCTGTGCTTACATAGTAAGTGTGTTTCAGATAACCACATCCTACGCAGTGCAGCCCCACCTTACCTGTGTTTTAGGATGCTCTAAATAGCCCCTGGTGGAACAATTGACATGTTGTGTTCATATATTAGATTCTAGAGGAAGTGCATCTAAAATCTGATGTGTGCTTCCTCCTACCTCTGAGCTCATCAGACTGGTTGAGCCTCTGCCCAGATACATACAGACCTGAGAAAGATAAAGAGCGGCCTCTTTATTAGCCCCAGTTCCAAAAGGAAACGGATCAAAACATTTACTGCACATAATGGTGTAATATGAAGTATAGAGCAGGTTTCCAGTCTTTTTCTCCAAATCCTTCAAAGCCTTTTATTGCAATCCATAATGATTTACAAACATATTTAGGCATGACCTGTGCTTCAACTTTAATTTAAGACTGACTGACCACCCTTTAATTTGGGACAGACTGCTGTAGACAAATAACAGACAGTGGTCATTGTCAGAGTAGGTTACAGCTGTACTCTCCGATTAAGCCTGTAATGTGTGTGGTGTGTGTGTGTGTGTGTGTGTGTGTGTGTGTATGTGTGTGTGTGTGTGTGCACACTGTCCAGAGCACCACAGACTTCTCCCTCGTCAGGAGCGAGACTGGGGAGATTGCGACAGAAGACGGACGCAGCCGCTGCCCTTTCAACCCTGAATACAAGTCCACTGCTATCATGGCTGGTAGGTCTCCCAACGGCTATCGACCAAGGACAACCAACTTTTGTTTGAATTTTGTTAACAGAAAAACCAATAGGGAGCAATGTGGAAATCAGTAAAGTAACTGGATACAGGTGGTTGGTATGAAGACAAATTGGGACATAACCTCTAGAATTCATTATTGTATGACGCAGATGCCCATCCTCTCTTAGTAAACACGATGATTATCCCATCTCCTTTATTGTGTTGCAGATGGAGAACTGTATGCCGGTACAGTCAGCAACTTCCAAGGAAATGAACCCATCATTTATAAGAGTCTAAGCCAAGGAACTGCTCTAAAAACAGAAAACTCGCTGAACTGGCTTCAAGGTATGGTCATGTGGTCTCAAGGCTGGAATATCTTTCTATAATTCATATTTTCAATGTATTATTTAACATCCCATCTTACATGAGATAAATATGATATGCATAAAACATTTACCCCAAACACATTCTATCATGATCAGACTATAGTTGTGAAATGATGTCGATGAAAAGGGATTTCCAGTGTTTACCTGCATCCTGCAGTCCCTCTTGCCATTTCATTTTCCAGAATATATGTTGATGCCACAGGGTATAGGGATGTTTCTGCCCCTGGGTGTAGGAACTAGATATGGGCTGACCACATGTTTTCTTTGCTGTTCTTTCAGACCCAGCCTTTGTTGGCTCTGCCTACATACAGGAGAGCCTGCCTAAGGGCAACCTAGTGGGCGATGATGATAAGATTTACTTCTTCTTCAGTGAAGCAGGAAAGGAGTTTGATTTCTTTGACAAAACCATTGTGTCACGCATTGCTCGCGTGTGTAAGGTGAGTGATGCTTGAAGGGAGATAGTCCATCTAAGGTTGTTTTTTTTTCCCTTGAGGAAAACATTCCAATATCCCCTCCCACCGCCTTAGCCCCTTCACTATTGGATCCTACCAGACCAGGAAAGGGGTTTGTTTGTGTATTTGTGCTTGTGACGTTTGTATGAGCATGTATGTGTGTGTTTGTGTGTAGTATGTGCTGCTGTACAACTGTATGTGTAGTATTTACGGCAAGCCGCTCACACCTTAAACAATACGCATACAGGATTTCTCTTGTTACAGAAAAACACTCCCTCTGTTTGGTTCCTCTTCTCCAGATCTTCTCTATTCCTCTCTATTCTTGCCATATTTCAACAAATACTTGTATTCAGACAGGATTCATAGATAGATAGATAGTAGCCATGGATTATCACCTGCTGGAATACTCCAACTCACAGACCTCACAGTAATATTCATATTTTTTAGTGCCTCTTCAGTTCTGCAAACATTATTAACATCATTACAGAGTTTTCCTGATCAAATTGTCGCATGCTTGCTCCTGTGACAAGGGGATCGTGTTTATCACCGTCAAAGGAGAATGAGAAACACTAGCTGACAGTTTGACGTTCACGTCAAAGAAAACATGATGAATTGTGAATTACAGCTATGACTTGGGGAAGCATATGAGCCATTTTAAGATGTTACACACACACACAGACGCGCACACACACACACACACACACACACACACCCTTATGACAAAGTCTAAAATGTGTATTTGTTCTTCATGTCCCTCACACAATTTTTAATAATGTATGTGGACAGCCACTATCCGTCGTATTTTCAGAACTTGGCTGTCTCTAGGTTTTTGTTCTGATAGTCATCCTGCTGTCAGATACCAGCAGGACACCATCTATTTGCATCAGATATAAACGCCAAAGTGGTAGGGAGCCGATCTGTCAATCACAGGAGTGTTTCACAATCAGACACTGCCCAGAGTGGCGACTGCGTCTCTGGCTCTTTTATACTTTCACACTGCAGCACAGATACATTTGTATCTCCACGCAGTTGTCCAGTTAGGATTTTTCATTTTTTTCTAGTTTTATTTTTCATCTTTTTAAATTTTTTTCAGGTTGTCTTTGCAATTCACAAAATTAAATAAATATTGACTCATAACCTGATGCCTATATGGCTAGAACATGTATTGAATATGAACTGTATGTATAGAAATAATGTGTCATCCTTTGGGAGTTCTCTGGGTCATGCTATTAAGTAAAACAAAAACAACTGTGTGAAATGTAAAATACAACAAAGGTTTATAAAGGAGAGAAATACAGCAGAAGTTGAATGGTATCCGTATAGTGATATCTGTACAAATACATTTCTAGTTAAGGTTCAACGCTATCTCTATCCTTCCAAATCCCTCCTTTAACTTATTATGTTGCTCTCTGTTGTTTATTCAGGTGTTTAGTATACAAGTTTCACTTCACTGAGGCTGGCTATGGAATGATAAACAGCGTCTTGCGGGAAACAAACAAAACATAACATGTTCAAGTTCCCAGAAATAAGCTATTACTTCCTGCCCTCTTCATGGCTTTTTGAACAACCTTTGAAAGGGATGTTTTACAAGGGATTAATGAATGGCATGCCTTTGCCTCAACTATTTAGAAGTAAGTTTAGGTACAGAGTGGTACTAAATAATAAAACTACATTCGGCCAGGGGGGCCAGGGAATATATGTTGCTCATTATCTGCCTGGCTTACTACTACACTAAGTAATTGCTTCAGAAGCTCAGGATTGGTCATGTGTCATTTCCCTTCCCATCCAACATGGTCATTTCCTCTGATTAATGCAATACTAAAAGGGACTCAGTTGAAGCACATGTTAAAGGGTTTTATGCTGTCTAGCATGCTTAGTCTTTCTCTTTGGTCCTCTGAACTGCACATTTTTAAAATTACTTATTTTTCTCCCACAGCCAACTTTACTTTCTTCAGATCTATGGCTGTGACAAAATTGGAATAATTGCTGCCACAGACTGAATGTAAACAGACAATCTGGTCAGCACAGTAGATCATCCTCCCTTTTAATCCCATGTCCTTTTGCAAAACCAAAACAGGCTGTTATTTGTGGCTGGTATAGGCATAACATTCATATTCATCACTCAAGTCATCATTCAAGTCACCTAACTTAGGCCCATAATTCCCTGTGGAATATAGCCTAGGTCATGATTAACATTTATACCCCACATGAATCACTTTCACATTGAGGTTTGAAGATGTAGTTGCTGTCCAATCTGCACTATTGTAAGAGCTGTGTAGCCAAAATACTCTGCATGTCAAGGAGGTCCTTTGCCACAGATCACTTTGAAGGCTAATGCCAAAGGCACAAAATTACAGTAGTAGTGTCAGTGAGGAAATATTGTCTGAGAGCAATTCCCCTTTTCTTTTTGAAGTAAAAGAATTTGCCCTCCTCAGTGCTCCGGTGTTTTTCATCCAAGCCAGCTGTGATGATGTATATTGTTTTCATGACCTAGAAGTCTATTGTCTCAAGCTATATCTGTGTTATGGGCACAATCAGTATGGTTTTAATATGGGAGGTTAATGTTTTTCAATTAAGTCAATTCAAACAGCTCCACATCCAGGAACAGTGCTTCCTTTGTTTCTGGTCACAAAGAAGGTAAATAAAGAAGAGAAAATTCCCAGCTTAATATAATAATCATGTAATACACCATATGGTACACGTTATCATTTCATGCTTTTTACAAGCCTGTGAGATCCCTTCAAATCATATTGATGCATCAAATTACTTTTAGGAGGGCTATTTGTCAACAAGTTACCAGCTCACATACGTCAATCTTGTATGCTTGCACCCTCTACTGGCTACATCCAACAGAACAGTATTTGTGTTGTAGGCTGACAAAGGAGGAGAGAGAGTTCTGCAAAAGAAATGGACCACCTTCCTTAAGGCCCAGCTCTTATGCTCTTTGCCTGATGATGGCTTCCCCTTCAACATTATCCAGGATATGTTTGTGTTGACACCCAGCCCTGAGGACTGGAAGAAAACTGTGTTCTATGGAGTCTTCACGTCTCAGTGGTGAGGACTAACCTTCACTACTTCAATACTACAATATACACATCAACAAGCAAATGTAATGATACATAGAGGTACATTATACAGATTTTGCATTTATGAGAAATACAAAAGCCTCTTTATCTGAGGCATGGCATTCCATTAACATGCTTCTAAAGAAAAACAAAGCTTCAGATTGTGGTTGCTCTCTCTATAGCATATAGATTTAGGCTTTCAGGGGCATGGCAAACACATCCCTTCTGCCAGATCACAGGCATCCCCTACCCCCTCATATTTGATTGTATTCTTTACAACATCACAAGAAGAATAAACAAATTGTTCAATGAATTGTTCAACTTAGCTTTGTTGAAATGCTGCTTTATGTCTTGTAAGGTATAAGGGTGCTTCAGGAAGCTCTGCAGTGTGTTCCTTCACAATGGACCAGGTGGAAAATGCTTTCAATGGGCGTTACCGCGAGGTCAATCGAGAGACCCAACAGTGGTACACATACAACCACCCAGTTCCCGAGCCTCGGCCTGGAGCGGTGAGTGCTGGCCTACTGCCCTCTGCTGGATACACAACCTAGTCACATATATGACAATAATCAGCAGCATGGAAAGTCAAGCACAAGAGGCTCTGATATGTTCTCGTCTGCTCATCAGCCACATTCTCAATCTCGACTGACGATCAGTTCTTGAGCAGATATCTGTGTAGCTGGCGTCACTGTCCGCCCCTCTTCCCTGAAAACTTGATTCTTATCAAGCTGTCGTTGCTTTCATTTCCTGGCAGGTTTATCAGAGTTCAATCAGTGGAAAACCTACAAAGTATAGCCTATTGATGAAACTGGGCAGGCAGGGGGGAGCAATACGGCTGCAGTTGGTATTGTCAAGAGAGAGTGAATGTATATAAATAAAGTGATTTGTTGTGTTGCCTCCACAGTGCATCACGAACATTGCCAGAGAACAGGGCATCCCCTCCTCACTGCACATGCCGGACAAGGTGCTGAACTTTGTCAAAGATCACTTCTTGATGGACAGCGTGATCCGCAGCCAGCCTCTTCTGCTGAAGCGCAATGTGCGCTACACACAGATCGCTGTGCACCAAGTCTGGGTCACCAACAAGGCCTATAATGTGCTCTTCATTGGCACAGGTAGTGGGCTCAGTGTCCCTGTCTCCACTCATCAGCGCCTTTTGTCATCTGGTTTTATCCATTACTACCATTTCACATCCTAAAGATTTTATTCTATTTTCAAGTGATATCATGTCTTTTCTAGATGACGGGAGACTTCACAAAGCCATTAATGTCAACAACAAGATGCACATCATTGAAGAGATGGAGCTTTTTCCTGATTCCCAACCAGTGCAACATATTGAACTGGACTCTGAAAAGGTATAGTGGAGTGCTCTGAGAAAAGAAGTTCAGTTTATTTCTGGAGACTTTCTCATGATGGGAAGCAATAACAAGCTCACTAAATGCCTTTATTGGCAGTTTAGGGATTCCATGAGCCGTGAAGAGTTGCAGCCTAAAGGGGACCTCACATTCAGTGATATAATTACATGCACTTTCTCTCATGGAAACTGCAAACAGCTGGGCTTTAAATAGTGTGTGATACTTCCTGAATCCTGGCCTGTCTCTAACGTTGCTACCCTGCTTAGCTTTGCACACCAAACTAATGAAATTGGTGTTAAACTGATATAGAGAAAGGCTAAGGGCACTGTATTGAGATCAGGGTCAGACAAGGAAAAGATATTGGATGAAAATAGTAACCCAATGACTGTATCTGGGGCACTGTTCCTTCCTTTCCCCTGCCCTGTCATCTCTGTTCCACAGGGCCAGCTTTATGTTTCCTCTTTCTCTGGACTGGTGGAGGTCCCAGTAGCTAACTGCACTAATTATCAGAGCTGTGGGGAGTGTGTCCTTTCCAGGGACCCTTACTGTGCCTGGACTGGGAGGCAGTGTATGGATGTCAGACAGGCTCCACCAGGCAAGTATGTATCTCTCTGTATAATAATATACAAACAGTACTGCAGTATTTAGATAAAATATATATAAAAGACTAGAAGTAATGGGTTTCACTTGCAAATCCCATTTTTCTGATATAATGAATGTGTTTCAGTCTCTGGCAGCAGGATGTAGATGATGCAGACACATCAGTTATTTGCAACAAGACAGTGCCCAGCCCACGGTTTGCTAAACCTCCACCTACACGTAAGTAGAATAAACTCCTCTTCTCTAGATTCTCTTAGATTTATAATGCAGCACTCTGCACTGGATTTGTTTCACGCTCTGCATTTCAATTTAGATCTTGATTACAAATTTATTAAGTGTGTCGCACCGTTATCTGAATCCTACTCATTTTTATATCACACTGGATAAGGCGGTACAGCTTATTTCATGCAGTATCTGACTGAAAGACACTGACTTCCTCCTAAAATTGAAATCTTATTGCGTCTTTCCACAGGAATGTCTTTGTGCCAAGTGATCATTATACCAGCCAACACGTTCAAAGTACTGCCTTGTAAACTGCGCTCCAACTTGGCTGAGAGGAGGTGGGAGTACAGCGAGACTGCAGGTCACTTCCATTACCCCAGCCCTGAAGGGGGCCTGGTAGTGGTAGCTCAAGCTGACAGGCAGGAAACTTATGAGTGCTGGTCAGTGGAGGAAGGCTTCAGACAACTGCTGGCCAACTACTGTGTAAGGGGTGAGGCCAAGCAGGAGAGCACCACCCTCACTGCTCGATCACATACCCCACATGTTCCCCAGGAAGAGCTCATCATCCTGCCTGGGGAGGCCCGTTCACCGCAGATCAACACCAAAACCTACTGGAATGAGCTCATTGTGGTGTGTGCCCTCCTGGCATTTTCCCTGCTGGTCTTCTCCCTGTTTGTGGTCTATCGGAACCGCGACCATATGAAGTCCATGCTCAAGGAGGGAGAGTGTCCTAACATGCAGCAGAAGAAGCCCAGAATAGTGGGGAAGCCAGCAGAGAACTTGCCGCTCAACGGCAACACAGTCCCGGCATCTGTCTCAGATCACAAGGGCTACCAGACCCTTAATGACATCTATATCTGCAGCACTCCACCCCATGAGTGCTCCTCACCAGACACCAACAGCAAGAGCTTCTCTGAGTCAGAGAAGAGGCCTCTGAACTTGAGAGAGAGCCATGTAGAGATTTCTCCCACATGCCCACGGCCTCGGGTGAGACTGGGTTCTGAGATTAAAGACTCCATCGTGTGAGGCCAGCTTTGATAAACTTTGTTATGTGGAGTGACTAACTGTAAACTGAAAGGAAAGAGTGCACTTGCTGAAAAAGACAAAACCCTAAAAGAGGGAAAACTGAAAAATATCAAACTCTTCACAGAGACATTTCATTACACAGATTTTGCACTTTGTCTTTTTGTTTTGTCCCTGTGGTCCATGTACATTACCTTTTATTATTTTGTCACTCCCCCTTTCTCAAGTAGCACAACTAAGAAGTTCCAGTTTGCCTTCAGACTTTTGAAGCTTTTCTATAAGGCTCACAGAGGGAATGTAACAAACTTGGAAGGTGATTTTACCCTATGCTTCAACTACGATTCAGTGATGGATTTTCATAGCATTGCCACTCAGTCCGTCCATATGATCTACTGGTAATGCTTTGAAAGGCAGAGTGATTTTTTTTGGTTCCCACTAACTGCTGACACAATGTTTCTTTTTTTTCCACCCGATAAAAGCCTACTCTTCACTGAGTACTGTACTGCAGGAATGTATACACTCACACTCCATAACATACACTAGCAGCTTATATTCTTTACATAATCAGTGTGCATCCACGGTAGTATACCCATTGATTAGACTTGAATACAACACAAGTACAGATCCATCATTCAGAGAGCAAGAGCTGTGCTGGCCATTGAAATGGTCGGTCAAAAAAAGTGATTGACAAAGAGTCACACACCATTGGTTATGAAGTAAAAGAAAAGCACAAATGAGGGATTACCTTAGCAGTGATGAGGTGTAACTAAGAAAGCATCACCTCAATCACTATAAACCTAAAAAAGGAATATGATACACTCATGAAGTGAAGACTGATACAAATAGACGTTTTGGTAGTGGTCATATTAGTGGATAGAAATATTATTCTGTGTAACACTGATATTCAACAGGGTTTTAGTTCACCGGTGTGATAAAGGGAAAACCCCCATTCCAGGTATTCTTCATGAAATAGGCAGACTATGCAAAGCAAATAATGTGAAGTGGGGTGAACACCAAGAAAACCTCACCTTGAGACTGTGTAAGCACAAAGGTGACAGTGCTGGTCTTTGCTGAGGATTAGTGGCATTGCAGACACACACACAAACACATGCACGTGTGCACACACACACACTCACAAACACTTATTTTAAGTATGCAAACTAATAGCCATTCTTGTGATATTATGTAGTGGAAGGTAATGAATTTCTGAAAGGCTGACACATGATAAAAGATAAGGGTCCAGGCATAATATTTTGCTGACACAGAATCATCAATCAGGACAGCAGTCTTTTGAAATAGTTACTTCATAACAATATTGGAGTATGATAGTATGACACTAAGCGCTACTGATTATGACAAGACACTGACAACCAATACATTGGCTGTTCATTTATCTCAACGTGGTAAAATAATATAATTATGTGATGTTAGGCCAAAAGTTTCCCAGTTTTTCTAGACTCACAGTTTCCATAGCCAGTCTTCGATGTTTTAACTACCCATAACCATTCTCAAAGGGAGACATGAGAATGATTTAGATGCTATGCCTACTCATAAACCTTTTATTTTAATGACACTTGACTGTATAGCCTGGACTGTATTTTTTGGATCTAGATCTTAACTGACTGGGGTTCATGAAGGGAAGGAAATTTCCCTTTCATTTTTATGAACCATAAACAGATGTCTTTGCTCAAATGGTTTGAAAGACAAAAAGAGAAGGAATGGCTTTCATTCTGATGTTCACACTTGGCATAATATTGGGAAAATGTTGATCTCCTCCACAATTTATGACTATTAATTTCATATTCCAAAGATGTAAAGCATATGATCCAACAAGCTCTTTCAACAATGTGTTAGAGTCATTTTAAAGCATTTTTCAACTAATCCAATGTTATTTAAGTTTTTCTCTAGTATTGAAATGTGGTCAACACAAGTACAAAGTCACAAAAATGACAATACATGCAGGCAGGCATATTGCTTAACTCAGAATGCACTAGTTTTGCACATAATGCTGGAAAGCCTTAGCATAGCGCAGGTTCTGGATTTGATGACAAATCTGCCTTTGGGTAAACTTATAATGCCTTCCAGCAAAACGTAATAATCAAGAGATGTGCCTCTTGGGATACTAAAATTTAGTACTTTGACCCAAAATAACCAGGTAGTAGTACTGTAGAGCCACATGCTATACTGTAGGTATGACAGGATTGGCCTTGCTCATAAAAAGTAACGAACACATGTATATTATTGTCAGTGCTTTATGTCCTCATTTTACAGTGGCTTTAACCTCAGTCAGGGCATAAATTTTATTCTTTAAAGTGTAGCACACAAATATAACCACTGGCTGATTTTGAAATATTGTTAAGCATAGTATTAAGATACAGTTCTTATAAAAGGCCATGCAAAATGGCTCTGTATGGATTTCATACTGGACAGCTGTACTCAACCATGCAGCCAAGTGGGTTAGGCAGTATGTTATGAAACAGAAACAATACATGCTTTGACTGTTAATAAAAACAAACAAATGGCAGCTTTTAGTGAAGTGGTTGTCACTGGAACAGTAATAAATTTGCCAAGTGCAGAACAAATAAACATGGTAGTGATTTAGTAAAGTATGTACAGGTATTGAATATTCTTCTGTTTGAATTAAATTCTCAGCTCTTGTATGGTTCATAACCTAGATAGTCCGAATGCCACAATCAATACTCAGTTGCAGTATCAGCGTCTGTTTTCTCTTAAAGAACCACTACAGTCAAGCCTTCTATCTGTGAGAGTACAAGTTGCTCAGAATCTTGTCAACATGTATTGTATGTAACAATGTTTTTATGTAAAATTGTTTTGTACATTCAGCTGCCAATGTAAAAAAATTGTGAACTGTATTTTTTTTGTATCATACATCACTACTGTTTGTTTTCCTTTTTGTATTGTATTGTATATAAAAAGCACTTTATTTTAATTTTTCAAATAAAGATGAAATGGATACTTTTCTTATTTGAGTGGGTCATGATTATCAAGTGCAGTCTGACTTGTAACTAGATCATTTCCACTGTGCTGTAGAAGATTTCAACTAATTAAACTCATTTCAACTCATATATCCATCAGATCAGTTTAGAGACAACACTGCCCCCGTGTGGCCACAACGCTGAGCTCTAGGTAGGATCTAGGTATTTTTTGTTTCAAAGATAATTTCTGTACCATGTCATATACAGTCTACCATTCGTTCAGTTGCGTGTTACGAAGTACTCCTAGTTCCAGTGAATATTTTAACAGTGAGTGTGCAGCCTAAGTCAACACATAATTCATTACTGTAGGTGGAGTGTAGCAGCAGTGTTTGCTGACACTGAGACCTAACCTGAAAAACAGAGCAGTCCAGTTGTGAACACAAATGAAATTATTCTTTTAGGAAAAAAACAAAACCAAAAAAATGATGGTAAATTATGTTGGTAGGCTACCTGCTTCCAAATGTGCAACACACAAACACTGAGCAGTCTAATGGAGAACCTGGCAAAGATTAAAAATCTGTCACAGGGTGGAGTCAAAAACACACTGCAAACCCAGTGCAACAATGACAAGTGTCTCAGATAACGCTCATACGTCCAGCGCACACCCTAAAGGCAAATAGAGAAAGAGCACTTGCTAGCTTTCCAACAAAAAAATAAATGAGCATTACGCTGCATTACAGCTCTTACCGTACGTACACAGTGATCTGATGATATCTAATTCAACCTGAACAAAAATTATTCTAAAATTAAGATTAACTGGTGGATCCGAGGCAGGAATATACTGCTGGCCTAATGATACACGCCTACAGCGAGATCTGGGCCAATCGGTAGCTCTTATTGAGCCTTAATTGAGACTTTAATAGAGGCTTTTATATTGACTGATGGCTGATAGGCTGCTGACGCGCACAACTACAGAGCTGTCAAAGAAAACTGAGCCCAAAGGAGAGCTGGGTTTTATTTACAGATTGTTTTTTTTTTGTATGTGTTTTGTGTGTTTTTAATCCATGAGAATGGACAGAACCAGCCTTCAGAGACTATATTCTGCGTGCGATGTGAACAAGTCCGGTATGATTGAGTACGAGGACTTCACGGTTGTTTGCCGAGAGCTCAACGTACCCGAAAACGAGATCAAAACTTTGTTCAACAAGTTCGACGCGGATAAAGACGGATACATTGATTACAGCAACTTTTCTTCGAGGTTTCAGGAGGTGTCCGAGACATTAGACTTGGCATCTTTCGGCGTAGGGTTCTCTCCCAATCCGGGCTGTCCGTGGGACGAGTTCCTGAGCAGGACAAACGGTGCAGTCGCTCTCCTGTCTGAAAGGCAAGTCATATCCGTCTCTGCCCTCTGTAGCTTTCCAGGCTTTACTGTATCTGCTGCATGTGCTATACTGTACACCACTTTTTTCTACTTCCATAGTCTTAAGGGTCAGTTGGCTGATTTGTATCAGGCCATCCACTCCTCTGCACACGTCGCCCTGTTGCAGCAGTATGAGGATGTCATCCAATCTCTCCTGAGTGAAAGCATGGATCACAGACTAGAGAGTGATCAACTGGAGAACAGTTTGAAGCGGTAAGAACAAGTGTCAAGTGTTTTCAAAGCTAAGGAGACGTTTTGCCATTAAGGGCTATATGATACACCTCAGTACTTAAGTGTATCTACCCAGAGGAAAAAGAGGATAACATTATGGATGATTATGGACTCATGGGCTGTAATTTAATCTGGTTTAATAACATAATATCTTGTTATAGAAGCTGATGGATGATTGAGGGTTGGATGGTTGAGCCATAAAGCCATAAGTGCCCTTCCTTGCCTGAGACTTATTCCCTCTGGCCATGTGTTTATATAAAGTGCCTTTTTAAATTATGATATGAAATTATATAGTATTCATACAGTTGTTACTTTGCAAAACCATTTGAAAGGTTACAATTGAAGGAATTTTCTTTATTCTTTTACACCAGTCTTGGTGTACATTTTGACAACATCATGATGCTGTTTTCATACCCTGATTGATGTGTCTGGTTCATTAATGTATATTGTAAGACCTTGTTGTTGTCATTGTCTGAGTAAATATGGCGCCTCAACATTACAAAGTTATGCATTTGCATTTTCATCTTTTGGATCAGTACTGTGGTATCTAAGTATCTAAGTTATACAAGGACAGCCCACTGTTTGAACTTTTATAAATGGATCTGATCAGAGAACAGCACCATGTTGATTAACATTTTATTGGCTGATGAATGCAGTTAAAATTAGGAGAACTGTTCTTGTGAATTTTCAAGATCTGAAAAGGATTTGGACAAGAGGTCTGAATCATGCAGGGACTTTTAGGAACTTTGTGATTTAGGCTCTAATACAGAAATGATCTCCAACATTGTTCTGATATACGTCCTCCTCAGTTCAGCCCTATTAAATGATTCATTTAAGATTTGTTACAGTGGTTACTATATAACTGGTATTAAGGTTGAACAGCAAGAATTGGAAATGCCGTGGGTTGTGTCTTTTGAAAGTTTAAGGAAGATGTGAATGAAAATGTGCTGATTATTTCCTTGAAGTCTTTGAAGAGACCTATTTTACAGCACCTTCAATCAAGTAATGGAATTCTAATCCCACACAGGGGAGGGGTTTCCATCTAAGCTCCTCTTTTGTTTTGGTTAAGTAACTGTGAGGCATGAGAAAGGTGACATTCCATATTCAAGGAAGTAGGAACACTTAAATGTGTTGCTCTGCCTGTTCTTCTTAACCCCTGTGAACTGGATATGTCCCTTTATATCTGTATATACCAATTGCTGAAATAAGTAAACTTGTAAAAAACTTGTAAAAGTATAACTTCCGTGAGGCTACTCTGTCTATTTCGAGAAATCTCACAAACACAGGTGTTCACCTTGTGCACCTCTGGAATCTCGTCTTCCAGGGCCCTCCCCCTTTTGGCTCTGGTTGGTTCAAGGGCTGTCATCTGACGAGAGCAAAGCAGTTACAAGTTTAGTGTGTCTGAAGTCATTCTCGAATCAGCCAAGTAGATTTGACTCATGGCTACATTATTTTAAAGCAGGTAGAGAAGATGCAGATCAATATGGATTCTTATTTTCGTCCCTACTCCTACTGAAGTTGTAGGGTGGCTTTATATTCGTCTCTGGGACTGTTGTTGGAAAATTTGCTTTGCTTCAGCTAGAGACATGACGACACAAACTTGAGCATACACCTGTGTCCTAACAGAGCAGAGGAGATGAACAATAGTCAGCTGGTGGAACTGGAAGACGATATGCAGCAACAACTTACCAGAGTAGAAGAGAGGGTGAGAGATGAGGTGAGTGCAATAGCAAGCATTGGTCATTGTAAAATATTTCCTTAGTGGTTTGCAGGTTTTATTCAAACTAAAATCAATAGGATCCAGAGTTTAATAGATAAAATTAGATGATTTAGCAGTTGCATCATATTCAAAGAAGAAACAATATATGGAAAAATAGGCTAAATTAATTAATTTCATAGTGAAGTGAGTGCCACTTCCCTCTGCAGCATTCTTTCTTGCTTGTTGGGGGTTACCTGCATATTTGTGACCCAGGATACAGCAGCAGGTTACATGTCTCACAAAGGGCCTCTGTAAAGTCAGATGAAAGCCCCTCTTTAGGGCCTGAGCCAGTAGCACTTTTAAATCCTTGGGTTTCATGTTTGTAGGAGCGTAAGAGAACGGAGGGAATCATGGCTACCATGCAGAACAAGCATGAGAATGAGGTTGCAGACCTGCATGCAACTGTGGACAGGCTGTTAAAGGTGGGTTTTCAAAGACAATTTGCAATTTCAGGTTACATTTGTTTGTCATTTTGGCAAAGATCATTTTCTTTACATTGTTTATCTGTAGCAAAATGATTGTGGGAAGATGGCATGTTTTCTTACAACATGAAAAAGGTGGAAAGACCATTGTACCTGAACGAGTGAGCGGTACGGAGAGGCTGGGCTTCTCTAGAAATCAAGGTTCTGCCTTGATTAGTAGAAAAGTCAAGCCTCACCATACAGAGTGGTATTTTCTTTCTCCAACGTTTTCACACTTTTATAACCCATCAAAGAGCTCCATGTTTACATCCCTGCTTGCACGCATTGGCCACACACAGAGCATATCAGACTCTTTGCATTGGCTTATCAACAGTATCTAAAAATGTTTGTAATGCTCATGAAATGTGTGTACTCAAGAGCCAAGAGGAATCTGAACTGAACCACTCAAAGGAGGAGGCCATCAGACTGAACAGACAAATCAGCAATCTTACACAGGTATGCAATGTTAGGAATAATTACTGATACATTCTGATTCACAACAAATCATGCACATACTGTATAGCATTGTTCTAACTATTCTGTGCCTCCCCTCAGGAAAATGAGCAGTTGCGGAGCTCTCTGCTGAAAGCCCAGACAAACATCGCCATCCTGCATTCGGACTTAGACAAGCTGAAGAACATGTATGCAGATCAGAAAGCTCAACATGAAAGGTAAGGAACCATCTTAAGGCCCCGCTCAGTTCAAGTCTGATGTACATAGTCAACCCAATGCATTATGGGATGCAAAAGATGTGGTTTGTATGTTTTTACAGAGAAAGCAATGACTTGAAGAGGATGGTTTTAGAATATCAGTCTTACTCCAGTCAGATTCAGATTCTCCAGTAAGTCTGTCTGGCAGTTGTTGTTGTTGTTGTTGTTGTTTTTACTGCATTTCAGTCAAACATACATTGAGGATAACTTTCAAGCACACTTAATCTGTGTCTATACCACTACACCTGGGTCAAATTGTATTTTGTTGTCATTGAGTGAAAATCATGTCGACAGGAACTAAGAAACACTTGTAGAGTTTATCTTGTGTGTTTTGAAACTGTTTTGTTTGCCCGAACAGTCATAGGGGAGCATGTATTAAAACATGAAAATTAACAAAATTGGAGTTACAAGGTTTTCACATGACAACAGCAAATTGCAAATAATTATCAGCGTTTGTTCTAACCTGTTTGAACTACACTAACCTCTTGGGGGCAGGTTACTCATTGTATTCTTCAGTGCAGCAGATGCAAAAAGTTCAAACAAATAAGTAGCAAATAAGTATTGCTTGCAAATACTATTTGACCCAGACATGTATAGCGCACGGCCATTGTATAAAATAAACACGATTAGCATCTGACCTTTTGTCTGATTTCCTTATACATCTTATCAGGGAAATGAACAAAAAACTGTATGACAGTAATGATGGGCTGCGCTCTGCATTAGCCAGTGAAGTTGTGGCTACTAAAAGGAGGGTAAGTCCTTTGTTTGCAGACATTTCCTCACACTGGTTACACATCAGATAGTGGCCAAATTATTGATGGTTCCAGTGGTGCTACTGTGATGCCAACAATAAATTCTTTTCATTTTTTCAAGTATGAGAATTGTTTTCTCCATGACATTTAACACCCTGTCAACCTCAGTTCTACTAATTTCTATCTGCCAAACAGCTATCTCCCCAAAATGAAATCCCAGCCAGAAGGATGAAGCCCCTCCGACAAAGCACACTCAATCACAGCAGGTAAACAAAGGTTTCCACACCTCTCTGAACCTCTGGATTGATGTCGGTGAATTGAATTGTCACAGCTCAAACCAATATGTGTGTGTGCATGCTTTGGTGCAGTTCAGAGCAGGTTTCCAGTAAGTTGGCCTTCTCCCAAGTGGCCAGCTGGGCCGATAAGTACCTGGACAGTGGTGTTGCTCTGCCAATGGACACGGCTGAAAGCTCAGGCAGTGAATATGACAGTGATGACAGTAGAAACTCAGTGGAAACTGTGCACCACAGTTACTCGTATGTCCAATCTGATGTTGAGGTTAGGACAACGGCAAGCTCAAATACTAAGTCAAATATTTCTAATATGCTATTAAAGTATGTGGATTTGATATTTGTTTGTAATGTTCCTGTCTGTGTTACACAGCAGATATCTGACGTGAAATCTGAGGCTACAATGTCAGTGGTTCCTAGTAAAGCCAGTTCCATTGCATCATCAATACGAAGACGGTTGTCTGCCTTTTCCACCAAGGTAAAATGGCTAGCATTATAATGCATGATACCTTTTTGTAATTATTGCCACAATCTAAAAGAAATTCCATTAATTTGGGCAAGCTTGTTTTATTTGTTTTGTTTTTTTCTTACAAAGCCAACAGAAGCAGACACAGTAGAAAATGAGGAACCTGCTCCAATGTACCGTCTGGTTTTAGCCGGAGATGCAGGAGCTGGAAAGTCCAGCTTCCTGCTGAGGTTGACACTCAATGATTTCAAGGGAGATATTCAGACAACACTGGGTGAGTGCCACAACAAACATCACATTCAATAAACAAAAACACTCATGCAGTCTTTTGGGATGACAGTTTGATTTCAGACATTTTAATCTTAAAACATCTAATATTTGATTCTCAGGGGTTGATTTCCAAATCAAGAAGATGCTGGTGGATGGAGAAAAGACTAGCCTCCAAATATGGGATACAGCTGGGCAAGAGAGGTAGGGAACTGACTTTTGTAATGTTCATCAAGGAAGTAACGACAGAAAATATATGGTGCTCTTAATTAAAACAAACAAGTTCCAGTAATTACTCAAGAATCCGGATGATACTTGGCTTGCATTATGTTGTCCTCTATTTCCTCTAGGTTCCGCAGTATTGCCAGGTCATATTTCCGTAAAGCTCATGGAGTCTTACTGCTCTATGATGTTACTTCAGAAAGCAGCTTCCTTAATGTCAGAGCATGGGTGGATCAGATTCAGGTAATTGTGATGATGGTGAATGACAAAGTCTTACCATAAATAAATAAATCTAAACATACAATAAACAATTCTCTTGGTTACACAGGACTCCACAGACGAGAAAATCCCAATGTGTGTCATTGGAAACAAGGTGGACCTTCGAGAAGAGCTTCCAGAGGGAAGCTGTGTGAGCACTGCACATGGGGAGAAGCTGGCCAAGGTGCGCTCCTTCATTTTACCTGATTTAAAAACCTGTTTATAGAACCACCTTGCCTCCCGCTTGAGGGCAATCAATCATATCAATCCATTGCTTGCAGGCGTATGGTGCCTTGTTCTGCGAAACTAGTGCCAAAGAGGGAACCAACATAGTTGAGGCTGTACTTCACCTTGCAAGGTAGGACACCGATGACAAAGCATGAGTTTTAATATTATTTTGTTTACCACTAATAGCAATGCTTGCACAACGTTTTTTTTTTTTTTTTTTCTTTCCACAGAGAAGTAAAGAAAAATGTAAAACTGAGACGACAGTCAGATTCTCCGATCAAATTGAATCCAACCAACCCAAAGAAGACGCTCAACAATTGCTGTGGAGTGTAGACATGGATGCCAATGGACATTACTCTCTGGGATAGAAAAATGAAGGACACCATATGATTTTATTTTATAATCAAGAACATGTTTTCTGTTTTAACCCTTCAAATATTTAACTCTCAAATTTGTTAAGTATCTTTTGGTAAATGTTTAAGGATAATTGTCGAATTGGAAATTAAGGTTTCTATTGTTGAAAAATATCAAATGCTGTACAAATATCAGATGAACTACAAACAACATTATGCATATCTTCTTTTAAAGTGTTGTATTTATTTAGTAATGAATGTCATTTTATGGAATAAATTATTGGAAATAATTTTTTGTGAGTTCTTAAGCATAAAAAAATAAGTATTAATTCTGTTGCAATTATAGTTTGTAAGCCGTGCCTCAAGTTTTACCCCCACAGTTTTTGTTTGTTTGTTTTTTGAGCCGTGCTAAACGGAGACCAGGGTACTGTGACAGAAATGTAGAGTTTGTTTGGGTCTTTAAAAACAGAAAAAAAATGCTGTTAATTTTCCTTACTCTTTTATTAAGCATCAGTGTAAACAATATGACATTGCAATTTTTGACAATTACTTACTTACACAGTATTTCTTATAAACACTGGACAAATGTTTTCTGTAAATTTTGGATTTATATTGGTGTATAAGGGCATACATACTGTGCTGCCAGATGATGGAAAGAATTTCTGTCATTTGTTTTTCCAGATTAGCTTTGTGATGTGGGCATGATTAGGCAACTGTGATGTTGAGTGTGATTTGTTTATGAAGAGTTAGTGTAGTTTGGCTACACTCTTCAAATGGGTAGCTCTTTGAGTTTTTTTTACTTGATAATCTGTATTACTTTTTTTTACAGCAACAAGAAACAGAACTCTTGATAAATAAAACCCCTAAATCCCCAAAATAGACTTGACTGGAGAGATGAGTGACACCTCTGTCTCATGGGTCAACATGTATCTCTGCTTGTATTGTGAATGCATACAATGCTGTACTATCTTAATTTTCTGATGACCATTTGCTAAATGCAGCCTTTCAATGAAGCACCATTATTCTACACTGTTACACTCATAAATACAACTTACTGGCTCAATACTGCTGCAGCTTTTGGCCACTTTTTCAGTGCGTGCCTCTCATATCTTCACACTAGACAATTCTTTTGAATTGAATTCATGAAGTGGACTGGAGAGGATATTTCCCTTCTACAGATGGATGATTTTCCCGGTGCCCTCTGCAGAAGATGTCAGTTTCTTGCAGTCAGAATGACTGATGTCACTAAACTGCCCAAGGCCACCACCAGAGCTCCAAGCAGCAACTTCCATGAAATTCCCTAAAACACCAAGTGATCAAAGTACAGTCAGTTTCTGTTTTTTTGATCTGAATGAAAGGCATTAACAATTTAGTGACATTTCTATTGTGTCTTACAGATGGCTTCTTTTTAGAAGGAATCAGAAACGGTGCAATATTTTCTCCAAGCACCTCAGCTGGTTTAGCTTGCCATTTCCGGGTATCTGTGTCTCCGGACTGCCTTTTGACGAGTTTAGATAACTCAACATGGATTGCCTGAGGAAAAGGAAGAAACACTTTAGGAAACGTGACAATATAAAAATAATCACTTGTCAAAAGACCTAATGGTGGAAAGGTGTAACAGGGCCTTCTCTTCACAAAATGTGAAGTTGTAATATTGAAGTTGTCCAGCAGGTGTGAGTGGATGTCTGCAATATAAACCTTACAATGTAGTTCTGAATAGTCCATAGCCAATGTTTGATAAAAAAAAATGTTATAAACATTTAAAATCTACACAAATGTTCCTTTATTGTGTTAACTAGTTTAAGTATATGTTTAAAATTCTTTGCAAAGGGCTTAACACAAGATTCTTCATCAGAATGTGTAATGTTCATGAACATCATTTAAGCCAATATATGTCTTCTTGTTTGTAGTTCATTATTAAAACTATATTGTTTTTTTTCTGTCATCAGCTACAAACTGTAGTGCAATACTTTCTCACAGTGCAGCTAAATCAGGTTTTTCCAAAGCATTTTGTCCAACATTGAGAGAAGGGTGTAATTACCATGGCAGCAGATATTTTAGTTTTGTCTAGACCAGACTAGACATATTCATGACTGTGGCAGTGTGTTCTATAGGTCAGGTTATGTCGTGGCAAGTACTCTTTATAGAGGACAAACACTCTTTACACTGTTCAAATTCAATTCAAATCCAGCCGACAGATTTGATTATAGATGTAGGATCTTGACATGATGAACACAAACTCCATAGGGACATTTTGAATAGTTCTTGTAATTACACACTGTAGAGTATATACTGTAAGTGGTTGTGCTGATTCAGTCTATTTCTTACCTAGTCCTCATCACTCGCATTAGAGCATAAGGCTTCAACGATCTATAGTGTCAACTCTAAACTGTGGTCAGGTGGAGGAACACACAGCAGACTACATTATCCACATGAGCAAGACAGAGCAGACCCTCAAAGGAGCAACAGAAGTATTGTACTAGGATCCCTCCAGTTTCTGGGATAAATGTTGTTGAACGGTTTCATTTCAGTTAAACTTACATATTGAGTTTCTGGTCGTTATTTAATTTTAGTAATTTTTTTTCTTGGAAGGGAGACGAAGGAATAGACACGCACACCCACGCAGTCTCACCTTGGTTGCAGGCTCCAGTTTCAAGGCCTTTTTTAGTGTCTCCATTGCCTCTTTGTACTCACCCTTATCTGACAGGAGCTGAAAAAGAGACAGCAAAGCCTACATAAATCCAATAAATCAATGCAAGTAGACAGCAATAATGTACAGGGTTTTTTTCCTAAAACTTGATTCAATCTAGTCCCAGACTAAAAAGAGTTTGTCATAAACTATCCCAGAAATAATAATTTGTTGGACATTAGTTCAGCAACGATTTTGTGTCACAATAGTAATGCCACATGATGTGCCCTCACCTTTCCTGTCCTGTACAGGGCCTTGACGTTGTCTGGCTCGAGGAACAGAACATCCCGGCTGGTGTGCAGTGCCTCATCATACTGCTCCAGTTTCAGCTGAGCGGTGGCCAGGTTGTTCAGACACTTCACCCGGTAGTCCTGCACCTCCTCTTCCTCCGCCGCCACCCCATCATTGTTACCATCTATGAGGAAACAGGGCCACACAGCCTCTCACACCTGCCTCTTTGTCATGGATATTTAGTGTGAACTTCAGCTTCTCTATTAGTGACACAGGCATATTATAGACACAAAGAAGGAGGATTGACCTGGTATTTGATGTACTGTAGGGGAGCAATGACAAGTGAGTGTGCCTGTGCTTGTGTTCTTGTTTTGAAAATCTTCCATTACAGAAGTGTTGAATGCACTTATTGATGTTCCTCTAACTGGAGCAGTGTATGTTACGGACAGTGAGAGTTGATAGTTTCAGATCAGGGAGGAATTGTTGTTTGTGTGTTGATGTTAGAATGGAGATTAGAGTGGGAAAGTAGTTATTTGAGACCTTGAAGGATATTATGTGAGACTCAAACGCCTTCCAGGAGGGAGTCCCTTTTAATGTCATTATGAAGAGAGTGCATCTGCACTCTCCTCACTCACAATTGCACATGATTACTGGTTACTCCATTAGAGTGTATTATGGGCTCAGGAGGTTAGAATCAAAGTTATTTGTATATGTACAGTAAAAGAAATCCTATAGGCCTAAAATGCAGAATTCACATGTTGCTGATTTTTTTCTGGTTGTCTTCTGATCTACTAAATACATGATCTTGATGCCCTGATATAATTCTTCGCTATTCAGTGCCCCATTGGCCCATCATCATTGACACATTATGAAGCAGTCCATGCTCTTCTCTTCACTGGCTCGTTCAGTCAAATTTCCCTCTTGGGTCCACCCTGCCTCTTCAATGATTAAAGTGATTAAGGAGGTGGAAATAATATAAAAGCTGATTAATTTTGATTATCTAAAGAATTAAAGAAAAACATTTATCATGGCACTCGCCGTGGATAGATGTGGCTCTGCATCATGATAGCATGATTAGTATGGTGACAGACTAGCAGAGAACACAACTGTTATGTCATTCTGAGCTAAAAATGTGAAAATGTTGTCTCTGAGGTGTGTGTGTAACACGTGTTTGTGCGTGTGAGAACAAGAGAGGGAGGGAGTGAAACAGACAAACAGGGAGTGTTTTGTGTGTATGTGTGTGTGTGTGCGTGCGTGCGCGTGTGTTGTCCACACACTTGCATCTGTGTTGCATGTGATGAGATGTTTTTATTTTTCATTGTGTTTCATTTTCACATATTTTTCTGGGAAGGTAATGACCACATCAATCCCAAATCAAAACCATGACAAATCCCTGGTACATGAAAATGCTTGATTAATAAATTCTGCTGTTGATGAGTTACCTCTGGTGCGTAAGGTTAGCATATCCAGAGCCATACAATAGGCTCTTGCAGCCATATTGTATTCCTCCCTCTGGAAATGAAAGTTTCCTCGCTCTCGCTTCTGGTTGCCAATGCGGATGCGGTCGGGGATGGGCAGAGTCAGGGGGTCTGGTTTCTCTCTGATGTCCAGGAGCTGGAGCTGGTAGAGTAAAGGTGCCCAGGCTGGAATATCAGGCTCCCTGCCAAACACACACACACACACACACGCACACACACAAACATACACACATAACCAATAACATCATATGACATTGAGGAAAACAAGCTAGGTTTACCCTAAGGATTACCATTCAGCATTAGCATTTAATTCATAACACAGGATAAAAAAGGGCAGGTGTATTGTTAGAGCTGTCAAATTCATCCAGAGCACACTCTCATCTGTTTTTAGATTGCTTCATTTAATCATTAAATTGAAAATAAGTGACAATAACTGTTTAAACTGTTTAAAGAAAAGCAAAAACAAGCCAGTCAGGTGACTGCAACATCCTGTATACCCACCAATGCCAAAGCCTTGTAGCTCAAGCATGACATTTTTATACATTTGTATAAACTTTTTGCACATTTCACTTTTTCATAAATCGTTTGACTTTTGCACTGCATTTGCATAACTTTGTACTTTGTATAGCTTTTTATATTTATATATTTATATATCATTGTTATTTTATTATTTCCAGTGTAGTTTTTTATCTTTTATTTGTTTATTTTTTATTCTATTTCTTTATTTCTTGTGTTAATCTATGTCTGGCTGCTGTAACAAAGAAATTTTCCCCCGGGGATCAATAAAGTACCTGCATACCTACCTACCTATAACTGTTCAAAATATAATGTAGGTGCTGACAGGTACTGTATTATTTTCTAATGACAGTCCAAATTCATCTTGGGTTACTTCACATGCACTGTACAATCTGACTGGTCATGCCCACAACCAATTGTAAATGTATACTTGGCACTTAGGCACCTCTTGAACCTCCTTTTGGATGATTTTTTAAAGTGTCTTTACTGACATGGTTACTTATCTGTAATCAACATATGTACCAAGTTTCATAAGGATTCAAAAGGTCATATGTTGCATTCCAGACATGTTGAAAAGTCGGAAACTCCAACTTCCTACTCAGAAAAAGACAATGGAACTGCCCTTCCAGTTGGAATTCCAAGTAGGAAACAGCTGCTCTCTATACATTAAAATATATTGTATTGTGTTTTGTAACGTTAGCAACAGCTCTTAGGGTTTGTGAACTTGTGAGTTATTCCAATTCATTTCAGCAGACATGAAATTGAAGCTGGTCTACCTGTGCGCTGTCGATGGCTTCAGCTTACTCAAGAGTCACTCAGAAGGAAAGCTAATTTGGTTTTCAATCATCTGGCTCCTGTGACCGCCCGGCACACAATGGTCTATTATCAGTTACCCTGTGATGGCTCTGATTCCAAAGTGTGTGTATGTGTGTGTGTGTGTGTGTGTGTGTGCGTGTGTGTGTGCGCACGCGCATGTGTGCAAACAGAGAGAAAAAGGATGTGATACTAGTTTGATTATATTTGGATGAGCAAATTTTGAAGTAAGACAAGGTAGAAAAATTACAAAAAAAACTGTAAAATAGACCATGACACAAGGACAGACAATGTTGGTGACGGCAATATGTGTTTCAAACTGTGTTAAACCTTAGGCCTAAGAGCACATAATCCAAAATAAACTGAATCCCCTCAACTTCAAAGAGGATCCTGTCAGTTTAATGAGCTCAATAAAGTATAGCTCTGAATCCAAGTCATATAGAGGTAGGTAAAGCTGCCATTTCAACTTAAAACTGTTATGTCTGTCTAACAGAATTAGTGTATCCCCTGTTACTGGGAGGCTGTGTCAGCAGGTGGAATCGGATTACCCTTTCACCTCTCCTCCCTAGAGACGACATCCACTGTTAAAGGATGCATAAGAGTGTGAAACCAGCAGCTGAGCTAAGGCCTTGGAAACTTGAGCTGGAACCCTGTGCTTAGGACTGGAGGAAGTAACAGCATTCAGAGATATTATCATTTTAGGCCATGAATAAGAAGACTGAGGACACTTTTTAGGAGCCTTGACCATTTAGTTCTGTCATACGATGGCAATTCATGTGGATGAGAGACTTAATTACCCTGAACAAGACATTTCTGAAGAACATATGTGGCTTGGGTTGCATCAGGCAACATTGGAGTCATTCTATACAGGTCCTTATACTTCTGACCATCACTGACTCATCCATCGGTCCTGTGCGTCAGACATTTTGCTTTGGTTCTGAGAATGTGAAACCATTACAAGATGATTCACTGTATAAATTGTATATGTGCAAGCATAAACACACTATAGTGTTTGTTGTTTGTTTTTTGCAATATTTCACAATACTGAAGGCTGCATATTATGTAACAGTGTGCAGCTTTTATTAACACGACATACAGTGTCCTGTCTGTACTGCCCTCCTAACAGCTGGTTACAGACATGTTAGCTCACTGTGGCCATATGGATTCCTTTTGACCCACTTCTCTGAATAAGGATCCTACATTCACTCCTGAAGAAACCTGCTGGTTAAACGTTACTGAGAAAAAAGTGCACATGGAAATTCCACACAGACAAGTTAGCCTGCATCCTCTTGATGGTTCTTACCTTGAGCAAGCTGCTATTGATATTGATTTCTTTATCAGGACAGATATTATGGAATGAAAAACTTGCATCTTATGTCACTAATGCTATCTAATGCTAGTATTTTGATATGACACAGTTCACAATGTCCCAAATACTGTTTCCTTTTGATTTACTTCCATTCAGGATCAAGAGAGAACAATCTATCAAGGGTTCATCACAGACTTCATTAACACATCCTTACAGATCTTCGTTCTAGTTTAAATAGAGTTTAAAGATTGGGGTCCAATTGTTTTCTTTAGGAATAAATGACCAGTCAGCACTGAAATGAGCTTTCAGCTATATCAAGGATAGAATGAAGTATGGTATGAAACTATTAATCAATGATGTGTATAAATGAAAGGAACAACATCAGCAGATAAAGTTGCCAACCACAAAAGGAACAGGTTTAACAGATTTATGCTTCCTTAAAGACACGCTATTTTCTCAACATTTGGATGGAAATATGTTATATCAGGTCACAGTAGCTAATACATCCAAACAGATGTCAGAACAGTGAGGTTAATAGTGTTTGGTTTGTAAAAAAATTGAAAAGCAGTACCCTTTACCCATCATGTCACTAGAAATTGATTTTTTTTTCATGCACTCTGGACAGGGAGATGGAACACTGCCACTTTGCTAGGCATGAGTCACACACACACAGGGACACATTAGATGAGATGTGATGAGTCATTTCTGATTAATCAATGCAGGTATATTTGTTCCAGCGCTCTAACCAGATGTTACGCATCAAAACGTAATGAATCCAAAATCATTGATGTGTATGTCCAACAAAGGTAACTGAAGTCACACACATGCACACACATGCAAACACACAGACAGACAGACACACTCCACATACTACTTGACTCCAAGGTTTAAACTATGGCTATTTCAAAGTGATTCCTCAGAAAAGAAAGCAATCATCTTCTTGCAGGTGACCTTTGCCGCATAATGTCATGAAGCTCAGCAGCCAAAGGCTTTACCTGCAATATGTTCAGTATGCTACTGCATTCACTAAGCAGTGGAACAGCTATACTGAATGCTACAAATGGCCCTTGTAGTTATGTCCATAAAAACCACTGAGGTATAATGTGAATATCTGAGAGCTGAGGTTCCACTATTGTCATGAGCTCTAAACAAAATAAGCATTACTGGAGAGCTGTCGAGGGTAATTTGAGAACACGGCACGTCGACAGATCTATCAGGTTTATGGTGTCAAGCAGGTCACTAGTGATTAGCACCACACCAGAACGCTGCTACGCAGAGCTCAGCCAATGAGCCCCCAGGGTCTTATTAGTGCAGACAGGAAACACAGGCTGGTCAGTGGGATAAACTCATCTGCTACCATAACCCAGCCCACTGCATCCCAATGAAACCTGAACCCTCAGCCTTAGTCCAGGTTCATGTCCAAAGACTAGGCTGCAGTGATGGTTTCTCTCTATCTCTGCTCGCTTTCTCCTCCTCTCTCTCTTGAAGAGACACATATATATTAAACATGGTATTTTGTTGTTAGACTGTGATTAGCTTGAGCTACTTGTTATTAGTTTGTTATTACACTGTGAATTCATGTTGTGTAATGGTGTAATAGTCCCTATTCTGTCAAATGATATTTTAGGTATTTATAACAAAATGTCCTGATTAGCACAGCCTTGTGTTGAGAGTTTTTTGTTGTAGGACCGTTTTCTAGAAAACTCAGGAAATGTATAAGCTACTCTGTAAACAAGCCATAAAATAAGGCCACGAAGATGTAAGCACCAGTGGAGCAGCACAGAGGGTCTGTAGATTGTTTCAAATCATCTTGCAGAGGAGAGATGACCCCACCAGTCACCATCTGACCCTAAACAGAATAAAGGTCGATGAGCTGCACAGATAGCCGTTTTGGACTACAGCAGGGCCTTTACGAGTGGGATAGAGAGGGAACAGGGAAAGAGAATAGCTAAGCTGGGTTAAAGATGTGAAACATCAACCTAGACAAGCATTAGCCAGTCCCTCCAGGATGTTACGATCTTGCAATCGCAAGAATTTACGCAAGTTCAACTAATTGCCGCAATACTTGCAAGAGCTTGCAATTTTGCCAAAACCCTGCAATTTCCCGCATAAAACGGTCAAATTGTCACAATGCTCCCACATTAACACTCCTACATGTTCGGGAGGTTGTATTTTTTTAATTTAAACATGCAATTTGCCTGATAGGGAGATTAGAGCGAGACGAGATTGGTCAACTAATGATGTAATGACAAGTTGTAGATATGCTGCATTGCAGCCTAAAAGGGGAAAAAACAGACAAAAAATAAAAACAAGGATTAACAAGGAATGAAAGACAAAGAAAGGCACTAGACAGAGTTCATGTTTAGTAAAACAAGCTATCAGCCGGCGGCCCCAGGAGGTATTAATGTGTGATGATTACTCTACTACTTAAAAAAACAACTTAAAAAACAGAGTGGGCAGTTTGCAATGTATTTTTTTTGGGGGGGCTTGAACGTTTCATCCATTCCTGCTGTTTTACCACAAGATAACACAAAAAATATTGCAAATGGCATCACAATTCTTGATGAAAGCCGCTGCAAATTCAATCATTTTGGGCCGCAAAAATCAGAAAAAAACTCCTGCATGTCTGACAACAGTGAGAGGCAGGAACAGGTTCAGGGGAGCAACTCTTGGACATGTGCCGCACACATTTAGGGTAAAGATTATTGCACGTTACCTAGGAAAAGATGGCTAAAAGTATATTGAAAAGTATCTTGTTACAAATTGCAAATATTTCAGCAAATGTATCAAAAAAAGTAGTGGTGGCAACAATGTATTGTAATTAAAATACATGTATACATGAATTTTGAAAGCAAACTAAATAAAGTGTCTCGTTTATTTGTAGATAAAAAAATGGGATATCTCCTCTCTACTGTGCCATTGTAATCTGTTTGATTCTATACATGTATAGGCTACTTATTCATCTGCACTGCTAAAAGCCTTGTGTTGTAGACCTACATTGTTTACCTGCTACTATGTCAGTTGTTTTTTTTTATTTTATCACAATATACTGTAATATATAACCACTAACATGTTTATCCAGATCCAATATACAAATGGCCAAAAGTATCTTAGTATTTTTAAAATGAAATTTAAAAATATATATCTTGTTACAAATTACACAATGACAACTTTCAACGACAAATGGAAAACTATATAATTGAATTAAATACTTTTCTCAATTACATTTAGTGTAAATACTGCCTGTTTCTGAAATTTGTATTGTCTTTATTAATAAGAATATCACCTCACAGCTCATATACATGGTTTTATGTCATGTATTGTAACTCTATACAGACCAGACTGAAAGAAGAATGTTTCCTTTCTCCTGTGCTCTTGTGTTTGTATTAATTGTCCTCACCTAAGATAGGAAAGATTGCTTGTTCTCCCTTTCTTATTACCAGTAAGGGCAGTATTCATTCTGTGCTGATGGATTTGACTCATGCATTGCAACAAAGCAAACTTCCTCATTAATGTTAGTTACTGCAGCTGACTCACTGTGTTATCTGTCATGCAGCCCCCTCGCTAGTCTGAAGGAAAGGAAAAAATGACCTCAGAGGGGAAACAACAGTGGTCACTTTGACGTTACACTCTCCATTTTGAATGATGGAAAGGCCAACAATGTATCTCATAGTGGTTGCTATGGTGATAACCTCACATAATACACTAATATAATAAAGATAAATGTGATGTAAAAATTGAATGCTAATACCAAATGCAAGAGGATTTGTGAGGTTGTTTTGTATTACAATGAAAATAGATCAATTTCCGTGGCTGTTTAGTGCTGCTTTGTTTATGCTTTGCAAGACTTTTGGATGGACACAGCACCAACACAACCACACAAAGGAGCTTATCTTTAATCCTGGCATTGGTGAAACGTCACAGCTGTTTTTCCTCCCCTCCTACCATACTAGTTAATTTGCTGCAAAAAAGCCCCTGTTACTGCCTGAGATATTGGAACTAACAGTGTAAGGCCTGTCAACTGTACTGTGTATTGTGCTGCTGCCTCAGTGTGTGGTTTCCTGTGCTGTTTGTTTTTATTTCCTCCTCCAGCGATGAGCCAATGAAACTGTGAAGGGAGGGCTAGCAGGGATCAAGGCTAGCTACTGCCTACCTCCTGGCCACTGAGCTCCTCAAAAGTCCCCATATAATCTAGAGCAGACTTTCTCAGCCTGTTAAAATGAATCCAATCTCAGCCCTGGGGCGATCTGCAGGGTGCATAGTCACTTTTTAATGGCAGGGATGTGTAGTTGCCTGGTCATTTCAGTGAGACAGTTGGTTAAACCACAACTAAATCATGCCAGGATAGAGTAGAGAGTTTATGCTATTGAGTTTATTTTATGGTAGGTAGGACCAACATCTTGAGACTATTTTGAGATACAGTATAAGGCTGATCTGAGGCTGTGAATAAAGCAGAATCATGTTACACAACATTATTAACTTCAGGATTTTGTTTCAAATTAAAGTTGGTGTGGTGTTTGAGCTTGTGAACATTTCTCGTAAGACACCCTTGAATGCTCCATATTGTGATGCCCTGCAGTGAATGATTGAGTGAAGTTCAACGTCAAAACCTCTGGATCCTATGGTCAAGAGTAAGGCATGTCCATAGATATTCAGCTTCTAAAAGGAGCATTCATCTAAAATCACTGGTCATGTCACATGACAACATGATATCACCACAACACCAAGTTTCAGATTTTACCTTCTTTGACACAAATATTTGACACATACAAGCCCTGATCAGGTTATTTGACAGCATCTAGGTCAATGATTCCTCCACAAGAAACCATGACGGAACATTCAATGGTTTTATGTGTTAAAGAAAAGTGGGGATGAGGGCAATTTGTCTAATATGAAAACATATTATCAGAGGCCGTCACCAACGTCAGTCACACTGTTGTCTCTAGTAGATATCTTATCCCCGATTGACCCTTAACCCATGATCAATCAGGTTGAACTCTCTGAGGTCTGTATGCTGCAGTCAAGTGTCAATTTCTCATTCAGCCCCAGGGATTGAGGTTGTGTTTCAATAGATTCCTTTGTGAAGTAAATGGTGAAGCTAGAGTTAAACAACAATGACAGCTCGGTTCTTTCTCTGCACACACTTTACATCTAGCGATCATACAAACTGAATCCAGGCCAGTTTTGGATTTCACTTTTGAACTTCAAAGCTTTCTAAGTTACAGCACATAGGAGCCAAAAGCCAGGCTCTTTGAAAGATGAAAGTCTTTCCCTTCCATTGCTGTTATAGTTCAGACATATATGGCTGCTTCAGTGGATATATTGAATGTCTGAATCTTGTGGGAGTATTTTATGTTTTCTATTTAGATGAGCACCTTAATATGCATTCAGCTCAAAGGTATTTTGAGAAAAATAATTGGTAGGACATTAAAGTAATGAATCATCATTCAAGACGGTTGCTGTGTGCCTCCCTTGAACCCTCTATGATTATAGACTTGTGAACATTCTCATGTTTGTGACCACAAGCTGCTCAATGTCTTATGTGTGACATTCTGGGAGGAGAGTAAATGTCATGAAAATAGATATTGATCAAAAATTAATTTCCTTTCAAATTCCAGCCTCTCGCAGATGCATGTGCTACAAACTAGATAACTACCACAGAGAAAATGTCACCATTACCGGAATATCATTTTGCAAATTGGGCATACAACAAACGGTCACGGTCAGTTATCGCACACCGTGCACCATCTCTGACTGATTAATAACTGAGATGTAACATAAAAAGCATAACTTGTTGCTAATGTGGACCTATACTGCCACACCTTGCCTTCATGTCTTTACCGTTTGATATATTTTAAGACTCAGTAATTTGCAAGCAAATATGTGTTGTCTGTGGGTGTTTTTCAAGTTGTGTAATGTATCATTTAATGTTAATAATATCTGGAAACACCAAACGAAACATTCTCATTCTCTTGTCATATCATTGTTCAAGATAATAGGATTGGCTCACTGTGTGCTGTAATCTAACCAGTGGAGAGCCAGCCTCCTTTAGGCAGCAAGCTCTAACCTCTCCAGACTGTGAATCAATAGTAGCACACTCACCTCCTGGCTAATTAGTCAGGTTGTCATAGCAGAGCAGTCTGCATCTGGGGACTGACTGTAGCAGGGCTATTAGCACGGTCCTTCACAGTCTCTCTCTGATGGCCGTGGAGGTATGAGACCTGGAGAACCACTCATTATGCCACCACATTTCTTAGGAGGAAGGGCTTGACATTACTTGACCACAACCGGTGGCAGTGGCATAGGGTCACTCTCAAACAGCTACAGGCAGTTAGTGTGTTCCCCTGGAATGCTTTTCTGTTTGATGATGGGAAACAATGGAAACATGAGGTGTTGTTGCAGAGATCGTACCGTCTTTTGAAAAATATGAGCTAGTAGTTGAAATTAGAATATGAAACATTACTGCAATGTAGCTACTACCATCAGGGTTGTCAAACAGTTGAGGGTGTATCATTTATGAGATCTGTGTGTGTGTGTGTGTCTGCATGTGTGTGTATGCGTGTGTGTCTGCATGTGTGTGTGTTCCTGTGATGAACTGCTGCAGACAACTGATGACGGACCACTGACGTCTCACTGAGATGAGTCATGCTCCACGTCCCCACTGACGGAACCAACCCCCCCC
>OOFE01050933.1:0-11501 GCA_900323365.1 Monocentris japonica | reverse complement strand
TAAATGAGATTAAATAGTATGTTTGGGAAAAGATTAGTTTTATATACAAAATCAATTCTAAACTCTTAATGAGATCTTGTATCTCATATGAAAAGCACAATGCTAGACGTTAATCAAACAGCCACACTCTTCTGGCTCTAAGCCAGATATGCTACGTAAATAATTTTCATTCATTTATGAATGCTGATATAAGGGTTGTGTTAGCATTCATCAATATGTTATGAAACAGTTTTAAAAGGCTTAGTAAGACATTATAAATATGTTATAAATTCCCACACTTTGAACAGAAAAAGATATCAGGTCATCACATTACTGCATCTTTGCTGTGTAATTTTTCCCTTCACCTTTTACCAAAGCAAAATGGAAAGAGCACAAAAAGAATAGAATAGATTTTGTGAAAGTAGCCTAAGTGGGGAAATTCACTATCATGTTACTGTAAGATAAGTTTGAAAATCATGCCAAATGTTGTAGAACAGCTTTTTCTTGCTTGAAGGGACAATAAAAGATACAATCTATGAAGGCAACAACAAAACTGGTTTTCACCTTCACCTGTACAAAATAATGGTACAATAGAAGTGGACCCAGGTTCTACCCCGTGTTAGCAAGCTACTGCCCTGCTGAAGTGTCCTTGAGCAGGACACTGAATCCCTACCAGCTCCAGGCCTGCTGCTCTGACCCTGCCCTGCCCTCTGACCTCCCAAGGAGGGGCAAACAAAAAGAAATTTCCCTATGGAGATCAAAACTTATTATTTTACATTATTATAGTAATAACCACAGTTTAATAAAATATTGACATGAAAGAAGCCTGGGGCTGGATTCACAAAAGTGCTCTTCGGATAGATTTTAGGATTTTCCTAAGTTAGGAAGTTCCTAAGAAGGCTCTTAAGTGCAATTTCCAAATATTTTCTTAAGATTGGTCTCATCTCTTACAAACTTATCTTGATTTCTTACTTATAAACCTCCCAAATATGGCCTACCCAGCAACCAGCGATGTAAACAACCATAAAATTACTGAAAATGTATTTGCAGTAACTTAAATAAGCATGTTTGATGACATTAATGCATTCTGTCTGCTAGCTGGCGCAATCTAACTTTGTTGATTTGAAAATTTAAATCCACACATGTGACCTTTAAGAGGAAAATGTATATGCTAACGCAAACTTATAATAACCAACCTCTGCAGTCTAACAGCCATCTAGCTAAAATGGAGCATAGCAAGAGATAAACCATAGTACTTCCATGTAGAAAACAATTTGGAACAATTATTTAGGGTGGTTATCTTTATGGTTTACTTTAAACTTTAGAAACTTTAATACACTAAATAAAAATAGTGACAAGCTAAGCTTAACAATAATATGTTATATGGGACATATAAGATACAGTAAATAAAACTATTAATAACTTTAAAATACCTACTTAATTGTCTAAAATGTGTGTTTAAATGACTGAATGTAGACGCTTACCTTTTCAGTGCAACAATTTTAGAAGGTTATCTTAAAGTTAAGAAAACATTTTAGAACTTTGCTTTCAAAAATCCCATTTTCCCAACTTTTTTCTTGAGACTAAATTCAAGAAAAAAATAACACTTAAGATTTGTTTTTTAAACCCAGCTCCTGGTGTTCAGAATCATATGTGATGTAATTGCAACACTGTAGTACTGAAAATGTTTTGGGTTGTATCACGTAGATTGTCATGAAGTATATGACTATTTATTTTATTAAACTCTTTAACTTGATTACTCTTAAGTCGATGCTCAGAGAATCTCTACCAAAATGCTTGTTCTGTTTAAGTATGGTTAGATACACATCAACGTCCTCATATAGCCATATGGCAAAAAAACACTGCATTATTGACAGTGAGACAGCTCCTTAATCCACAGCCAGAAGCATCTTGTCTGTGAAGGATTACAGCTTTAATTAACCCAAATTCCATATTTTTCATTCTCTGATTCACTTCATCTCTCCGACTGCACAGCATTGGCAGGCCACAAACATTATATGTTTGAAGATGTCTAATCTCGAGATTTGTTTGTCACTATTTTATTCAGGATTTAATAGTTCTATTTTTCATAGATTGTAATCTGATTACAATTAATGCAATTATGTAGATGAAAAGGATTTCAGGCTGTAGAGATTTAGTTTTTCCGCACCACAGGAAACATGGTGTGGTACAAATAGAATTAAATGCTGTAGTACAGATTTTATTTTTTTTTTTAAAGTCATTTTCTTATTGTGTGTCTGTGTATTCCAAGAGTACATTAATTATAATCCAGTTCGAGAAATGACGTTACAACATAGCTGAGATCAGATAGACGAAATAATAAAAAAGGGTTGAAAACCAGGAATACAAAAAGAAATGAAATGAATTTAAATAAAAATGAGTTGGAAATTAAATAAATCAAGTAACACTGCAGATATGATGTCTCACGCGACTTAAACATATTTTTATAAGTATAAAATTGTTTGTGTGTGTGCGTGCGTGTGCGTGTGCGTGCTTGTGTGTGACGTGCACTGGCAGGATAACTCCGCCTATAGGGTCCACATGACGTTTCAATGAGAATGTCGCCAATTCCTTTCAGTTGTAGAAATGGCAGCGCTGAGACAGGAGCATCGGTATGGACTCTCCTGTGGCAAAATCAACAAAAACAGCCCGAATAAAACTCTGTACCATGTAAAACTCACTGACACTGCAATCCGGACGCTCGAAGCCTACCAGAATCTGAAGGTAAGGAACATATTGGGTTGAATTTGCAAGCTTGTTTTTTTAAATCATCTCTCAACTACGAGAACTGTAAATTCTTTATTGAAAACACAGAACGCCTTTTACTTTTAGAAAAAAAAAGTTCAAATACTTCAATAGCCAGGCGAGCGTTCAAGTCTCGCCAACAATAACGTGGGTGCTTACTGTGTTCACACAGTTACAGTAAAGCAGGCTGAGCTTCATTTATTATGATCATAACAGGGTATGCAATAGACTTTGATCAATTCATTACATTCTCATAATAAGCACTGACGAAAACGTATTCTGACCAGAACGAGACACCTAGGTTATTCGAGTTGTGCATGTTTGACTCGTTTACCAAAGTATACTCTTTCGAAAACCAAAGGTATTAAAGTTTACATATGAAAGGTTTGTAATTGTGCTCTGAGCTTTAAAACCTGCTATGTTGTCTCTGCTTTCTAAACAACTGCTCGTCAAATGCATTGTAGGCTCTGCGGTAGCTACAGGCAAAACTAGACGGTTGTCAATCATTCAATGTAAAGAAGGTTTTTCCTTGCTTTTCCTGCTCACCCAGTCTCACGAATGAATGAAAATAATGTGTAGTCTATTAAGCAAATGACACTATTTGAGGAGACTATTTTATTGCTGTGGGTGGTTTTATGGTCCATACGATTAGACAGATTAGACAGTTTATCCAAAGTGTCTTTTCCAGGGCAATGGTAGATAATATTTTTACTCCCGCGGTTATGATTATAGTCTAAGTATAGTCTCTCTGTATATAGTCTCTAGTCGTCTGAACCGTCCTAAGAAATAGGCATGTTACTATTTAGGTGCTTGACTGTGTGTCCGCCATAGTCCTGGTCCATAGTTACCGTCTACAATCCACCAAACTTCACTGCTTATTGGGTGGTGGGGCTCGGCAAGATGTTGCTGGGCTCTTGTGTATTATTGTTTTTGCCCTTTACACGTCCGGAAGCCCGCCCAGTTCCAAAGCTCATTGGTCCATCAGGCAGCGTAAACTTCTCTGGTGTTTTCTCCAATCAGAATGCAGGACAACTTCCTCCAGGTCAAAACGCAGGAAAATTTACTCCAAGAGTTCTCAAACTTTTCCATGTCAAGGACCATACAAATAAATAGGCTTTAGACCACTGACTCCTATATGTTTTGAAAGATTTTGTCCTAAGGAATCCCAGGTTGAGGTTTTGTTATCAGATATGATTTACTATGAGGGTTGGAGGGTTACTTCATAGTATCATTATAAATTTTCATATGTGAGGTAGTAATAACGAGGGATCCAAGAAAAAGCGTTCTCAATGTAAGTGTTTTAAGTTTTTCCTAAGACTTCAACAGGTTTCTCAGATTAATAATAGCCCAATGCTATAGGTTTGTAATTTGGCCTTTGAATATAATGTATTACAGAATTCAATGTCAGCAGCCAAAGGATGGCAAAGAATATAGCAACAATCCTCCTCAATATAAGAAAGTAGACGAGACATGCCCCAAAACCACTATCAATAAATCCCAAAGAGCCCTGTTGATCTTGGCCACAGCTGTACCTCATAGATAATGGGCTTTATCTATTAACCATGTATCATCTTGCCTCAAAGGCAGACATTATGCTTTTTTCTTTTGATATTTCAGTTTGTCAATAAATGAAAAAGAACCATTTTGATGTTCAGAACCTCAAACCAGGTACACTACAGTTGCATTATTATATAAAGGTTTACTTGGTTGGCAGCATTAAGCAGGGAACACAGTTTTCTGCAAGTCACTGCACAGAGGGCTTATAAAAAATTCCTTTATAAAGAAATGTAATTGGTGTCAGATTGAGCTTAGCCTTTCCTTGGGGATCTGTTGTAACCTTTACTCATTTAGATGGGAAATCATCTGAGAAACACACACACACACACACACGCTCTGCAAACTGATTGACATCAGCAAAGTGTTCTGTAGGCTAGATTGATTAATCAGACACATTCCTCTGAAGATTAGCTCCAGAACCCCTTGATCTGTAGGTTGGACTAAATAGCAATATGACAGTAATTCGCTTGTGCAAAACCTGATGGGAAATGGCAATTATGGTGATGTTTGGCCTTTAATGAGGATGGTTTACCAAGTTGGTCTCATCAGAATAGACACTGTTTCTGTCACAACAGCTGGAACATTGCTCCAATATGTTAGTGTTCATAGATATATATATGAACAAAAATATTTTCACTCATAATATAATATGACATATGAACTGTATCAGATTAAGGATGAACACTACTCTTCTGTACGAGAAAAGCCTGAATCAGTAACCAGTTTTTCTCTCTCCTTAGGAATCACTACCAAATCATCCAGCAATTTGCTTCAAGGGGAGCCAGGGGGTAAGATGTTTTGCATACTCTCCCTAATGTTTCAGAAATTGAATGAATGAATTGAATTAGTTCTGATTTGCTGCAGAGCGCGCTCCTAACAGCTCCTCTGCACTTCTTATTTTACTCCTGTATGTAAGGATACGAGATACATAATCTACAAAAACACTTGGCAATGAAAGCGAGAGGGCATTCCTGTGAAGCAGCTGTAAAGAAAGATGCCTGTGTCCAGCCAGATTAGCCCAGCCACTAGAACACCCTCCCAAGCTCTGCCTGCTAGGCTACTACACATGTACCACACAATCGGCCCTGTCTAAAAGGAGCTGTTCTAATCCCTGCAAGAGCCGATTGCATTGACGAAAGTGACTTTGCTCTGTACACAAACGCTGGCCCTGTGTGCTCACACAGGCCCTGGAAGCCCTAAGACAGGGTATGCTATACCCCCAGGCTGCTAGCCAGGTTACTGGGTCAGGCTTGCAACTGGGGAGGCTTTGTTCAGAGAGGGGGAGGAGGTAGGGGAGTTGGTGAACCCCAGGGAGCCCCATGTCTCCATGCCTGTTGTCTCTGTGCAGACATGAAAGATCTGAAATACAGGAATGGTTTGGGAGCTACAAAATTGTTTTCTCTGCTTATCTTGACAGCACTAGAAACACACACAAAATATGGCCAAAACACAAATAACACATGTAAACGTGTAATTGGACATATGTAAAAGGAACAGTAGATTAACATGCTTAGAAGAGTCTTTCTGTTAAGCAATGCTAAGTGTTAGCAATTTAAGTGTGCTTTAATCACTGAGAAGGATTTGGTGATTATATCTCGGTTGGCACATTACACATTCAAATTGCTTTGCGCAGTTCAAGCTAGGCTCCCTCCCCCTCTGACAATGGTCCCTGAGCTGGACGATTGGGCATTAATGAGGTAGCTGCAGCCATTGGTGGGGGAGACCAGATTAAGCCGTTAGTGGGGGGAGGATGTTGGTGAACATGGCAGTCTGGCGTACAACAGACTGTGGGGATAACCAGTATCTGTGTCTCCAGGATGGAGGGCGACAGCAATACTTATTCTTATCCCCATCAGGGTTGGAACTCATCTTCCCTGAAACCGTATGAGGTTCAGGAGGTCATATGTAGTGTGTGAAGAGAGTCACAAGCGGCAGCTGTAGAGCTCCATCACAAAAGCCATGACTGGTTCGCACTGATCTCGGTTCTTGCCGGCTCATGTCACATTTCCTGCGAGGGGGCACCTCCAGGGCCACAAAACCAATGGAATTCCTCAAACCACTGTCCTGGCGCCACTCCAGGGTCCAGTGGTATCAGGGACCAGTGCTCCCATCAAGAAATAGCACACTGAGGTTTTCGGTTGCCTTTGTTTCTGACCCTGTGGCATTTAGACCTACTACTGTAAATTGTCTGCCAAGCTAGTAATCATACAATGAAAGGCAAGGGCAACTCAGATTCCTCTGGAACCAGTGTTCAAAGGAACTGTGAAATTTAAACATAACAATAAAAAAATAATGCTTTGAAATCTATCTAACTTGATGCATACGGCTCCCGATGTGACATGCCTCTACTTTTAGTCTAAATAGGGTCTTAGATTCAAAATTGAAGGAAAGTGAACTGAAGCTTGATCAATAGTTAGCTTTTTTAGTGGTAAAAGGAAAAAAAATCACAGTTGTGTTAAAAGTGGAGACAGTGATGCAACTGTAAAGAAATAAGAGAAGAAAAGAGAAATGTTTGACATTTCATAAAAGGTTGCAGTTGAAAATAAATTCATTCTGGATTACTTTGAAATAGTCACCAGGGACTGAGGAATATATTCAGTGTTGGTCTGGGCTCCATGGCCTGGAATTTCACACCCTAGTGCTCATTTTCCTTTAGGGCCAGCAATGCAGCCTCCTTGTTAGCGTGCTCTGTATCCATTTTGTAAAAAATGAATCTTGTATTAGGTCTCATTTTTGAGATCCATGCTGTAGGGCACATATGGATTGAGATGTGTTTTTTTTCCCACCCGATTGCAATGTTGCTCAGTATTTACAAGGACATATTTCTTGTAATTGGAATTGACCTATAGTACTTGTGTACTGACTAGTAAACAATGAATCTTGTTAAATGTACTGCATTTCTTTGAGTTGTTCAATATTATGTTGTCCCACTGAATAGAAGTGTAGTAGTAATAATGGATCTGATGATATTTTGTTTGTGGCTTTGTCACAGCTACCACGTAAAGGCAGTGGTGCTGAGATGAAGGCAATGTAGCAGTCCTCTTGGAGATATTCTCATGACAACTGTGTGTGAAGGCTTAGCTTCCCCTGGCTCCCTCCCGCCTGCCCTCTTGATTATTGTGCCATTTCACCCCATGCCTCGGCTGAATCCTTGGGAGACATCAGGGCTTCTATCTCACAGACGGCTGCTCTGACTCTGCCCCCACCACCACAGCACTTTGCCTCCCGCTCACACTGCAAATAAGCTTGTGTGTGTGTGTGTGTGTGTGTGTGCGCGCGTGCGTGCGAGGCATGCGCACCCGTCAGTTTTTTTCTTTTCTGGAAGCTAATTAGAATAACAATAACAGGAATGCAGTTTGTTAGCCGTCCTTTCCCAGTGGCACAGCAGAGAGTGGGAGAGTTGTCCCACGTGTGTCTGAAAGGGCACACGCCGTTCTATTCATCCAGATGTGTTAAGCGAGGCAAAAGTCCCTGTATGCCCTGCTCGTCTGAGGCCCACTGTTTTCATGCTGAAGCAGTTGGCCTCAGGATTTTTACATCACATTTTCAGGAACAAGCCTCATGACTTTTCTTTAGCAAGCTCCTCTGTCATTATAGTATTCTGTAGCTTCTAGCAAGGGATTGCAAAAGACATTATAGTGACTGGGTTAGTTAAAATACAGTTTCCCAAGTTGGGGGGCAGTGTGTCCTAAAGGTGATGGTCGAATTTGCCCGAATTAGAAACACAATCGAACACGGGGCTGCTTACCAAATTGTGTACACTCATTGCGGCTTGGTTTTGCTTGTTTATTTACACTCCACAGCAGTGGAGTGAAGATGAATGACGATTAAAGAGGTAATCGTAACTTAGGGAAAATGGAAATAGCGGTGTCAAAAACTTAAAGATCAACAGTTGCTGCAGTGAAGCGGCGACAAAAGCGGCTGAGGGAATATGATTTAGAAGCCATTTGATTGGTCATGAAGGTGCACATAATAAGCTCAGCAAGATTCATGATGAAAGAGTTGACCATGAGATGTTATCACAGAGACAAACAAAGGCAGTGAACCGGAAATGGAAATGGAAATGCTTTTCCACAAGGCAACATGTGATACTTTAAACAAATTGCCGTCGTGCACTGGAGGCTAGTGTGCAAAGAATTTAACTAGTTTGAAGCCAATACAGCACTGGGTTTTTCCCCCACAAGCATGTCCTTTTGGAAACCTGCTGAAATTTGTTTCTGCAGCAAGTATACTGTGGCCTTAAGAAAGGCCACCCTCTTGCAAGAAGGTCATAGGTGTGATCCCTGTGATAGCCAGTATCAACCCTGTCAGTGTCAACAGCCATCTATGCTGATATGTCCTTGAACAAGACATTACCTGTCCCAGAGATGCCATTCATGGCTGCCCCAGTGCTCTTATCCCTCTGGTGATATGCTTATATGTGTGAAAGGTATATACTTTGTATGCCTCAGGTTGGGTGCAACAGATATATTGTGCATTAAATTAAAAAAATACAGCATACATCAGTCACTGATTGTGTTTTAAATGTCGATGTAGGTTTAAACAGGGATGTAAGGGATGATTTATGACAAGTAATTACCGGGTTTAGAGATCAAAAGCCATTAATGTTGCCCTTTGTTTCAATTACTCCTCAATCTTAATTGACCATACATCAGATATCATTCATTTTCCTCCCCAGTTATTGGCATTGGCATCAGACTCAAAATGATCTTATTAGTTTGGCCATCGTCTAATGTATATCCAAACACATTCCTAATTACACGGTGTCCAATGTGACAGTCTGGTGCTCTAAATGTGGTGCCAAAAAATATATCTAGTTTATTTGTGGTGATGGAGACTCAGCTCTAATGGCTGTGGCAGAGCCCCTTGGAGATTTGTATCTAACCAAGGTGAGTGATGGTGACAATTAGCTCTGTTGAAAAGTCAGATTTCTTCCTTACAATGTTTATAATATTCACGCAAAAGTTATTTAATATCTGAGACTACAAAACACTCACCACTCTGCAGTAAAATAGCCATGTCCTTCTGTATGCTTAGAATATCATTTCAACAATACCTGGAAAATGATTCAAGAGAGTCCTGCATCACTTTTCAGGCTAAATGCTTTTAAACCAAGAATCATCAAGATCTTTAAATATTTAGGTGATAATAAGGAAGTTATCAATTAAATGACCTGTGATAAATGTTACTATCTTCCTGTGCAAAGTTTTAGATTATTAATCATTCACATTCAGTCTTTTGGCGATGTAAAAAAAGAAAAGGAAAAAAAAGGCTGGAAATTAAGGAAATGTTTTATGTGCTGCTAGCTTTTAAGATGTGTTCCCAGATCCATTATTTTGTCCTGGATTTAAAAACGTAGCATAACAGGATACGAGCAGCACTGGTGCTGCAAATAAACATGGACACAGAAACATGGTCAGAGGGCAGTGTTTTTGTCTACTGTATTGCTGGGTTTCTGTAAAGCTTAAACCTGAGAGCTTGAGACCGGCACTAGAGAGTTATTGTTTAACCTGAAGATGTAAAGAGCTGTAACAAGCTTATGTAATTCTTAGTAGATTTGTGGTGGAAGATATACACTGTGCAAAAAGGAATTCTGTTCTGAGGTTCCTGGTTATACTAGTATGTAAGGGAAGGGTGGTAAATTCATATTAAAAATGTGAATATATATATATTTTTTTCACATACAGTGTTTGATCATTTATCAAAAACAAATACAAATTAATGATATTTCTTATGATTAAAAATATTTTTCAACAGACCTACACTGCACTAGCAATATCTATAACAATGGAGATATAACTAAACTCATATAGGTAATCAATTGTTCACTGCCTTTAAATACAAAAATGGTCTATTGTATTGAATCAATTCAAAAATTGCAATGCATTGATAATCACGATCACAGTAAATTGTGAACCCAACAAAGGTCCCTGCCTTTTCTCATCACTAGTTGTATGTTGTGTGTGTGTGTGTTTGACAATGTGGGCATTTTGGGTTTGATGTCTAGCAGGGCATATCTCTTCTATGTACCCTGGTTTCACCCATCACTTCTTGGTGCATGCTTTGGATTTTGTTCCTCTGAGTTTCCCTGCAAGTTAATCAGGTTTGGATGTACTTCCCAATGCACAATCTGTGAATTGTTAAAGGATTACAGACTGCTTGCTTGCGTGGAGAAAAAAGTCCAGTAGTGGGACTACAGTACAGCGCTCCAAGTGGTTCGGAATCACTGCAATGAAACAACTAGGAACAAACGAGAGAAACGCATCATTGGTTTCAGTGCATGTGAGTTGTAATGCTCTCCATGTAAAGAGAATTTCCTGACTTCCAAACACTGTCACCATGCTATGCAAATAAGGGAAGGCTTACAGAAGGAAGGTGTGTTTGCAGAAAAGCAGTCTGCTGGGATTTAAGGGTTTCTTTGCTTCTGTCACCCATTGATTTGTTTTTAATGAATTTTGAGGCGAAAGAAAGCAATGGATTATACTATCATGTTATCATCTGCCTGTTTGTGAGCTACATTTTTTTAAAAGATGGCCAGCAGTGTTGTCTCCATCCCTCTGTATATCAGAGAGGGAGGCACCCAAGGAGAGGTGGGGGTGGGTGGTGGGGAGTAGAGAGTGTTTGTTGAGGTTGACAGATTAGCCCCAGCTTCTTGGAAAAAGACTGATTTTGCTTGGCATAAGAGGCAGTACCTTGGGGGATGCTCGACAATTGCCCATCCCCATATCCCCACACTACTCCCATCAATCCCCACCCCCTTCCTTTGCTTTCCTGTCTCTACCAACCCCCCTCAATGAATAGACCTAAAGCACAGGAACCACCACATCCAGGCTCACTGAAAGCATGATTTAGACCTTAAGAGCTGATCTCATGCATTGTTTTCTCAACAAATGTATCACACTGGAATCACAGATCATACTGCAAATAGCTTGGGGATAATGAATAACAATAATTAATTTGACCCTGCATTTCCCTGAGGCGTTGTTTGCCAGCATCACCATCCTTGCTTGTCTGCATGTGTCACTGAAATATAGAGTTCTTCACAATTGACAGTTGAATGCTTTTTATTGTCAGACCAATGACTCAACGTGTGGAGTCCATTAGAGAAACTATGGTAACAATGACTTTCATGCGTGGTTGACGTGTTTTCAACTTTGCAATAACATGTAGCATGCAGTCTAAATGGAGATAGATTCATA